>VUQK01004663.1:21485-41563 GCA_015106715.1 Bujurquina vittata | reverse complement strand
GCCATACATCAGTAGCCTGACAGGCTCACTCAACACCCACCATGCTTTGGTTTCATTCTTTTCACCTTTCGTCATTGGTTTCATCAATTGCAGCTGTCAATTGCAAAACAGACAAGTAGGATAAACTACTTCTCTAGGAAGTGAGAACAAACAAATAAGAAGAGTTTAAAAGAAGAGTTCACCATCTTGAGCTACATTTGTTTGTTTTCGTGTAGATAGATCGTGGAAAAATAGTTGTAACAATCTTTTATATATCTGGGTGCATCCAGTAGTTGTCAACTGTGCAAAAGGAGGAAAAGCATGTTTTCCCTGCAAAAAATATTATTAGCACCTCCAGGTTGCTGTTTGAAATGCTATATATTGTACTGAAATCATTTAAAAGCCCTATATGTTCGACTAGTTATTGCTGCCAGGCAACCAGAGTCAGACCAGCTTTCTCCTGTTTACATTTTCTATACTAACATAAGCTAACCAGCTGCCTTGACCTGATATTTAAAGGACAAATATAAGAGTGATATTGATCTTCTCATCTCCCTCTTGGCAAGAATGTCTTTATTTCTTTTCTTCGCCTCATCCTCCCCTGTTTTCCATTTCCACCTCTTAACCCTGACACTCTTTACCCCCTGTCCCTCCACTCCTCCTACTATGCCTGTCTCTCGGTGCAGGTGTTCCTATTGCTGGGGGTGAAAAGCAAAGAAGTAAGAGGAGGCTGTGCTGGTTTCATTCAGCCATTGAACTAATGGTTCCTCATTCACCACCCACACTGCTTATTAGGCCCGCTCTAAATAACCAAAAAAGGAACAGAGAAGCAGCAGCTATTCACAGATTCCACACTGTGTATAACCACGACGGCTGCATGAGCGGTGATATCAACTCTTGGTGTCATTATGTGATCAAGTGGTTCTCACTCATCCAGTGGTCTGTGTAGTTAGTACTTGAGGGAATGAACACCCCTGTGGGCCCCTCTAAGTGTCTATTGTGTCTGTGTAAGGAAAACCCAGATGGAACAGGGGGCCCTGTTGTAAGAGAAATTGTTCATTTATTAATTCATGCTATCAGGTTGCCGGGTTTCATGTTTTACAAAAAGTGCTAGCAATGGGCAGATTGGCTATCAACACCAGCTGTCTAGATTAGATTGACTAGACTCTATCCCCTCCTACAGTTCCTGATGTACCAAACTATCTGCACTGGTATCTGTTTATCTCTACTTTGCTATGCTTTTCCACCCTCCCCATCGCTTCCTCCTATGTGCTCGCTGGCATTAAGGTCTGGATCAGGCAGATGGGCGGAGCCTTAGATCAATCTGAGAGATCAATTCCTCCCAGACTGACTGAGAAGATCTGTGCAGACTGACAGACATCTGACAGGTCTGATCCGGTCCGGTCTGTGCTAGTTTTCTCTCATTGTGTATCGACTTAGTTTATCTTGGTTTGGTTTAAGTCCGGCCTGGTCTTATTCACATCTGACACATTGTTGTTTCTGAACAAGTGCCAAGTCATTAATCAATATTTCAGAAAGAGAGAAAGAGAGACGGCTATTTGAAAGAAGTTATTCTAATTTATGTACACCTTTGATGTGCTTTTTTTCTTTCTTTCTTCAAATTCATGTCTTGTTTTTGGGCAAACCGTTTTAATTGGCTTTACAAGTTGTTGTAAACATAGAAATCAGCTACAAAATGACAGATAGCTGCATGAATTGAATGAATGCAACAATAATCACACACTACCTTGTCTCTCTTCATTCACAAGTCATTAAGTCCAAAGACAGCTCTGCTAAATGTCAGAAGGCTGCAGGGGGGGAACCACAGACAGAACCTGGTTTCATTGTTATGCTCTTTGATTATACACAGGTCAAGTGGAAAGCCTATCTTCATCCTCTGAAAATAACCTTTTCCTTCAGAAAATTGGCATGTACTGCATTTTGCAATTGCCTTGTACAAAGAGAAAGGACTGCAGATAAATAAGTATACTTTTGCCACTTGGCGTGAACTCTGATATTCTCATTTTCTCTCAATTTTTATCTCTCTTCAGACAATGCTCAACAAAAGAATACCCTGACAAAAACCAGCCTGTATGTTGGCTTGCATCCCTCCCCACCTGCCGGACACCCCCATCTCTGCTTGTTCAGTTTTTTGAAGATAGACAGTGACAGAGTTGAGTAGAGCTTCACGGTTCCTGCCTGTCTTCCGGCTGCAGCGTCTGGTGCACGTTTGATGTAGTCCAGGCTCACTGTTGGTCCATGACATCAAACTCAGACAGAGTTGAAATCTGGAGAGGCGGAAGGAAGGAAGCACACTTCCAAGACAGTCAGCTTAGTTAGAAAAACAACAGCCAGTCATCACTCAGTCAGTGCTTATACACTGTGGCATAGTCCAAGGATTTTGCTGTTTTGTTTTCATTGCATTCCAAAAAAAAGAAACAAGAAAGAAAAGAAGAATTAAGGTGATGAATCTTTCTTTTTAGCCACACTAGCAGAAGGGATGACATCACTGTCAGTCTAACGCTTTGTTCAAGACTTGAGCTGTCTGATGGATTACCATTCAATTTGGTACATATGGACTTACAATACTGGGCAAACGTCTTAAGCCACCCCTAATTTCTTTATATTTTGCTTCCAAGGAACCACACAATTTTTTTAAGGAGGTCTTGAGCAATAGTTCTTCAAGCCTTTCAAACTTTTCCTTTGGACATTGGCTGCTTTTCCCACTCATGTTCAGTCCAGTCCTTTTTTGGAGGAAGATTTTTGTTTTGTTAAGGAACTAAACACTGACCTATGAATCATTCAAGCATAAAAAGGCACCTAACTCAAGAGATGAATCAGTGTTGTGTCTACATATAACAGACAACTTAGCAAAGAAGCTATTTTAAATTGTATCTTTAGGCACTTTGTTACAGCCTGTCACAAAAGCACATTATTTGTTCCCATTTCTTGAGTTGAATCTACAAAAATGCCAGGGATAACATAGTTTGACAGGCATAAAATAGTATTTTTGCACTAGCAAGGCAATTTTTAAAGAGCTATTAGCCAAAAACTTGTCATATCTCAGCAATGGTATGCTGTCTGTCCTTAGAGAATTTGAGGAAAGTAGTCTTTCAATTGATCCATCTAATGTTTACTGAAGCCTCATCAGAAATGGTCTTAGTAGAAGGGTGGCTGTCAAGAAGCCATTCTTCAGGAAAGGAAACAGGAAGAAAAGCAAAGGTAGGCCAGAATTCACAAGACCTAGACGGTTTACATCCTGAAAGAGCTGGTTTTTACATGTTGTTGGCAAATATATGTTATTGTCTACACCACTCTCTCTGGCTGCTCACATGTACCACCCAATCACCACAATCACCGATCACTCCCTTAAGTTACCTGCCCAGCAGTATTTGATGTCCTTCGGGTCCGAGCCATTCTCACGTTCGTTCTTCCAGCCTAATTACCACTTACAATAGGCAGAGACCAGGAAATCATTTGAATAGAGACACTATCACAACCCTGCAGAGACTTTGTCTGCTCCAACGCCATTTGAAAATAAACAAAAAACAACAAAAAAATATTTTAATTATACAATCAAAATCAAAATTTTATTTATTTTGCCTTGCATACATCTGGTTACAAGAGGTTGAATATGTTAGTTTGAATGAATCACCATCTGCAAGTCATAATAAAAGAATTCTCAAAGCAGGCCGAGGAGGAGGAGTGGCTGCAATCTTTCACTCCAGCTTATCAATCAACCAAAGACCCAGACAGTTATAATTCATTTGAAAATCTTGCTCTTAGCATTGCGCACCCTAGCTGAAAAACACACAAAAAAATGAATAAATAATTTTCTTTTTTCATCTGTAATTGCCTTCATCTATTTTTGTGTGATTTAGTGATCAGTTCAAGTAAAATAATTATAATGGGTGATTTTAACATTCACGCAGATGTTAAAAACACCTCAACACTGCATTTAATTTATTATTAGACTCAAATGGCTTTTATCAAAATGTAAATGAACCTGCTCACCATTTTAATTACACTCTGGACCGTGTCCTGACATATGGCATAGAATCATATTCAACATTTTTTTCTAAAAAAAACCCTCTTTTGTCTGTCCTTTTCTTAATGACATTGAAATTCACAATAATAGACTACACAGCACTGGAAAAACAAATTCAGTACACTAGATGTCTTTCTGAATGAATTTTAAAGAAGTGCTTCCTTCTTCTTCTCTTCATTGACTTGTGACAAGACAACGCAGAGAAACTGCCTTAACTTTACTCCCACAAAGGTCAATTATCTCATTAATATTGTCACATCTTCACTGCATAAAACTCTGGATTTTGTGGCTCCTCTGTGAAACATAGTATCAAATCACAGTGGTTTGATTCCGTGGTATAACGCACAAATGTTCACCTTAAAGCAGATAATTCCTAAGCTAAAGAGGAAATGAGGTTGTTCTTATTTAGGAGATCTTTTATTGGTGTGGAAAACAGCTTGTTGCTCTAAAAAAAGGACATCTTACTATTTGTCACTGATAGAAGAAAAGAGGAACAACCCCGGGTTTCTTTTCAGTGCTGTAGCCAGACTGACAAAGAGTTAGAGCTCTGGTGAGTTGAGTATTCCTGTAACTTTAACTAGTAAATGATGTTATGAATGTTATGTTATGAAGTTTACTGGAAAAAAGTATTATCCCACAGACATATTATTAAGTATCAATCTTTTGGAGTTAACTTCAATAGTTAATTCTTCCAAGGTAACAATGTGTCTATTAGACCTCATTCGATCTCAATCTAACTTTATTAATTGATACAAAATCTGATAAATTCCAATTTGTTCTTGTAAATTCTTCACACATAGGGTTCTATGCTGGAACTAATACTTTTTACATTATACCTGCTTCCCTTAGGCAGAATTATTAGAAAACACTGCATACATTTTAACTGCTATGCAGATGATACCCATATCAAAAATACTCACATCTTTCTGTAAAGCAACAACAAAATCAATTGTTTAAACTACAGGCTTGTCTCAAAGACATAAAGGCTTAAATGTGCCATGATTTTCCTCTCAAATTCAGACAAAAATTAGGTTATTATATTTGGAATATGGCGTATAACCAGATACTCTGGATGGTATTACCTTGGCCTACAGTAACATTGTGAGGAATCTTTGAGTCATTTTTGACCCGGATATGTCCTTCAATACACATATCAAACACATTTGTGTGCCTGCTTTATTTCATCTGTGCACTAGCTCTAAAATTAGGAACATCCTGTCTCAGAGTGATGCTGAAATGCTAAAATTAGTCATTAGTCATTTATTTTATTAGATTATTGATGTCAGAAGAAACAACTGGCAATTGTTGGCAATTTAACAATTTTCTCATTGACCAAACAGGGGCCTCAGTAGCATGTGGAAAAGCCATACACAGCCACAACAACCTGGTGCCTCGTCCTCATGCTGTTGAGCCTGCTTGGTCACACGCTGGTGTGTATTAATAGGGATTAAAACGACATCCTATTTCTCCCATATTAGCGTCTCTTCATTGGCTCTCTGTTAAATACAGAAATTAATTTAATATTCTTCTCACATACAATGTCTTGAACAATCAGGTCCCATCATATCGTGGAAATTCCATATGATCATATTACCATATTATCCTAATAGAGCACTTTGCTGTCAGACTGCAGGCTTACTTGTGGTTCCAAGAATTTCTAAAAGTAGAATGGGAAGCAGCGCTATCAGCTATCAGGCCCCTCGCCTGTGGAATCAGCTCCCAGTTTGGATTCAGGAGTCATCCTGTCTACTCATTAGAGGCAAAGCTTTCCTTTTTGATAAAGTTTATAGTTCGGGCTGGATCTGCCCTGAACTATCTCGTAGTTATGCTGCTATAAGCTGTGACTGTTGTGGGATTTCATGTTGTACAGTGAACTTTTTTTCTCCACTCAACTCTTTTCACTCCCCATGTGTTTATATACCGCTGAAGCATGTCATTAAATTTTTTTCTTCTTCCACTTATCCTTTCAGGGACGTTGGGGGAGCCTATCCCAGCATTCCATAGGGTGAAAGGCAGGGTACACCTGACATGTCACTGCTGTATGTCTCTCTGTGTTACGAGATCCCAACGTGCCATCATGATGCCTTTTTGCCTTTTTTCTCACTTACTCTGTGTTTTGTCCAGTCTCCCTGTGCCCCAGTTATGACAGATGGCTGCAGATCGCAGATGGAAGTTTCTTCCTGTTAAAAGGGAGTTTTTCCTTCCCAACATCACATTTGATTGTTAGGGGTTTTTCCCAGTACTGTGGGGTCTTTACTTTACAGTATCATGCACCTTGAAGCAACTGTTGTTGTTGTTTTGTGCTGTAAAGTTAAAACTAAACTGACCTGAATTGAATCATTTAAGTTTTTAAAGCTGGGTAAGTTAGCTTCAAATTGCAATGATTTGGAAAAAAAAAACATGACAGGAAGTGTAAGAAATTGCTCCTCCCTAGGACTAATAATGTAATTTTTAAGCAAATAAAAAATTAGTAAGAAATTACGTTTTAATATTTGCCAGCGGCTTGAGAATCTACATATGCTGTTTTTGGACAGAGACCAAGTTTTTATTAGGTCCCTAATGAGCCGCATACGTCTGAGTTGCCTGTAGCACTAACCTTTATAAGTAAGTAACTGCTCTTGCTCTGTGTGTTTTATTCATTGTGGCTCTAGTGAACTTTCTTCACAATTTTCTGAAATTTAGTGCTTGTGGAAATGTTGTGCTTGCTAAAAGAAGATGAATGTCAGGCTTCCAGGTTTTTGATATTTAAAAAGATCATTTTCCAGTTGTATCAAAATGTTTGAGCCATAAAGCTCATTCCTCACACAATGTCTCTTGTTTGTTTGTTTATTTATTTTTAACTCTGGGTTCATAAAAGGGACTTGTGGGGCTTTGGCTGGAGCAGTGATGTGTACATATATGAACGTATGCCAAAGCTCCACAATTCCACACGCTAATTTATCCATGTCCTGGCTGTTGTTCCATGTTTTCCATACAGCTTTGATAGTGGGAAAAAAACTGAAAGAAAAAATATGTTTTTTCCCCTCAAAATGGTGAACCATATAAACACACATGTTCTTGGAGAAAAAAGAAGAAAACAACAGGTGTAATGCCGGTGTCCCTAAAACACCAATAGAAGGCAATAATGGTAAAATGAAATGCCTGCAGCCCAGTAAAAAACATGCAGTTGGTTGTATTTATTAGCTTATGAATAGCAGAAATCGCTAAGCATAGTGTGTTATATAAGTAGCTGTTGCATCGTAATGAGCTCAACATTGGACACAGAGTTTTAATTGTCACGCTGAGATTTGTCAATATGTTCACAGCTGGGAAAAAGTATTTTTCCACACTAATAAGTTCAGAGGTGAGGGCAGACACTTCAGGACAAACTTATAAATGATCTCTGTAGAACAGAGGGCACAAAACTAATGGCATAAAAGAAAAGTTGTAGCTGCACGGTGTCATCAAGGTTAACAACACATATTATATTGAGCAAAAGCTTTACAAGAGTGCTACACACTCCTTTTTTTTTAATTCAATGCTGGCACAGTGAAAGCAGATAGGAAAACAAATCTGCTAGAGTCTAGTACTCTACCAGATTGTTGATAACCCATTCAACGCAGTGTTTTCCCATTAGAATTGGGCAAGTAACTATGTAACAAAAACATTAATGAGCTCCCACCGCTTCAACAATGTTGTAGCCTGGGCTCAGTATAGTAGGCCAATCCAGGACTGATAATGCTCCTTAGTGTTTTTCTATCCAGATGTGCTTTATGCAGTGAAAGTCTGTTTGGGATCATTATCGGGCTAACCTCCACACATACTGACGATGATCTGAACCACAAGTTTCAAATTTGGACCCATCATTACATGGGTGACTACATAGTGTAGTGTGCTTCTTAAGGACATGATTTTCAGATACTCTTTGTCTGCTGTAGATATTTTTTTAGGCCTCCTACTTTTTGTTTTCATCCTCCTCAGGTCCAATTTCCTCAGTTTTTATTTTCTAAGGATACTGCACATGGTGCCAAGATATAGAAAGTTTTCAACTAACAGCTCTTTGGGAATCACCTTGTTAGTTCAAAATTACTATTTATGCCTGTCAGACTGGTGTTCAAAGATTCAGCTAAAGAACAAATTATGTCTTTTAGTGAGAGGCTGCTAGTAAAAAAAGGTGCTAAAGATGCTATTAAAATGGGCAAAGCTGACCACTGATGATGTAGGTGGCTTTAGGTGGCTTTTTTTTTTCTTCCTGGATCAGTATAAAGTGGCTTAACAAACATTCTACTGGAAATGGTCTGGCACAGGGACTGAAAAGGAGTGAAAAGGCAGCCAATGTCTACCTTCAGGAAGCCTGAACAACTGTTGCACAAGACAACTTTTGAAAAAATACTACACAAAGTCTGGCTAATTGGAAACAACATATAAAGGTAGGGTAAATATAGCTGCTGATATTGTTAAAGACCTTGGCAAAAAAATGTATATTATACACAGAAAGAGAAATATACTGTCAGCATAGACATTTGTATTCTTAGCTCATTTAAATTTTCCCCTGGGTACATCTAAAATCATCATGTAATTAGGGTTTGCCTGGAGGTCATGGTGAGTCACAAAGCAGAGCAGGCTTATGTTTCCTGCCAGGGGAGTCAGAGTGCTTCATGCTTCCTTACTGGGACAGGAAGTTGTAAACAGAGGGAATCCCAAACACTGACGAAGAAACTCTGTAGTGCCGTCCTCCACTCGCCCCGCAGGGACTCTTGTGACTACCTCCTGTTTTTCTTTTTCTCTCTGTTTCCCCCCTATGCACACACATTCACACACTCACGCATGGATGCATTGCTAACCTCTTAAGTACACATGTGCATGCACAGTCCCTCATGTCCTCAGTGGGAGACAAAGGATTTCTGTGCAGCGTCTGGCTGAGATAAGCATTTAAATCTCATTTGTTCTTTAAAGATTTTTGCTTTGTTCCACTACGTTACTTTAGTGCATTGCCACTTTGTTGAGCTTTATTTAGCGGGCATAGGAAAAAACAAAAAACTAAAAGAGCTATAGTGATATGGTTTGAACATGATCACCTCATGATGTAGTAATATGCAACATGCCCTTTCAAAATTTTCTGGAGAATTAGCCAGGTTTGTGAAATGTCATAGTCATTGTCTGCCTTGGTGGCGAGCTTTCTCTCCCCTGTTAGCATGTGACCGTATTTCTTTTATCTGTGGCAGCCATGAAAGACCTGCTCATCTGTTTACGTGTCAGCTGCTTATGGTGCACCATAATATTTGGTAGAATCTGGGGCTGAGGAGTTTTTTGGGGGGGTTGAACACATAATTGGCTTTTTATTTTGACAACACTATAACACTATATGCAATGTGCCTCATAGGGAAGTGATGCAGAGCCTCCTCAATATTTGATGATAATGTAGGAGGTAAGTCATAAATGCTTTGCATATCTCAATTTATCCAGTCAAAATGGTCATTGATTTAACCTGCAAATTTATAGATGGCCATGTCAGTAAATGTTATGCCCGTAAATCGTACACCCAAATTAAAATGAGTTCCACCCCCACCTTACAATTTATATTCTAAGGGGTTTCACAATCTCATCTGAATTATTTACCTGTGCGTTTTATGGAGAAACACGGGAGCAACTATTGATCTCAAAGATTTAAAGCCTCTTGGCTAAGTTAAATGGCAGCATGAGATGGTTAATAGAAGCACCGGGAGGTCTGGTATCCATTCTCAATAAAGAATATGCTGAATAAATCTGCAGGATTGAGGAAAACACATCTGTTTTTCCATTTCAGTAATTTCTCAAGATGTGCTATTAGCAATGGCCAAAAATCCTGTACTAAATTACCCAAAAAAGGAGATCAGTTAAGCACTGACAGTTAAGCTTTCACAAAAGACTTTTAGGGTGTATTTCTTTCATCTGAAGTGTCTTGCCGTATTCTGTGTTATCAAATGCATCTGCAGATCTTGGGCAGCAGATGCTTAAAATAAAAAAAATAAAATCACCGGTAAAAGCATAAACACTCCAAACACAGAGCAATACTGACTCAGACTGCCATACGCGCGATGATGATCCAAGGAATCATGCATGTGGGTCAATGAGTGCCTGCCTGAGCTTCACAGAGGGTTGGAAAGGGGACAGGACAGAGCACAGGGATCAATACATAATATCTTACAAATTGAATTCGACCGAGATCGACCCAGAGGGCGTGTGTGACCAGCTGAGAACTGTGGACGAGTGCACAGTAAATCCTACTGATCAGCGCAGAGAGGTGAAGAGGAGGGGGTGGAAGAAGGGTGGGGCAGCAGCTCACAGAGGTGTCTGCACATGGGAAGGAGGCATGAAGAGTTGGGTTTAGAGGGGTGATGGAGAGTAGTGAATATGGGGCATGAAGGGTGATGTAGTGAGGGGCAGAGACAGAGGTAGTATCGGTTTATCACCTCCAGTCAGGGGGTCACTCACTTCTCCCTGTCATTATCTCCGAGAGGCTCCAACCTCAATCTATCTCTATAATGGCGGGCTTGTTTGGACACAGTCAGTTTTATGTTCTCATCTGGCTCTTCCAATGTCTGTTTGTGTCTGTGTGCTTCTTCAGTCTTTTGTGTTCAGGTAAAAATGAGCATAAAAATTTGCTTTAAAGATTTTTGTTTTTAAGCTAGTCAGTCACCACATTTATGTCTGTCCATTATAAAGAAGGCTACAGTCAGTTTCTATTCAGTTTAACTTAGCTTAGCTAAGCTAATTAGCCTTTTTCGTGCTGTTGATAAAAACTGCGTTATTAATCACAGCACAAAAAAAAATAGATTTGACTTTTGCGTGCTAAAAACTGATATTTTTAGCCTGTTGCTAAGGGGTTGCTAGGCATGTGTAATTCAACTTTTGTGGCTATAAATGAGATGTTAAATTAAAATGACAGGATGCTTTCATAAGGTGTTGTAGGTCCATAAATGTTAAAAATAATTAATTTTAGGCTGTTGCTAGGTGCCAGGTAATGTGACAGCATCATGGTATATCGTGCATAATTCAGGTGCTGTGGATATAAATTAGATGGTATTGTTGCGAAATTAAAGTTTTATAAGTGCAAAAATGCTCAAACCAGGTCATTTTAGTCCTAAAAGGTATCTGTGTCCCAAATTTGGTTGCACAAGTCTTGATGGTCTGGAAGGATGTACAAAGGAATAAACACACAATCAGACAGATTTTGTGTATTTTAGTAATATGATGGTGTTATGAGAATGATTTGAATTAGTCATGAAGTAGGAAAAACTGTTATAATGACAGGCTTTTCTCATTTGCAATATTTGTAACTTTACTGGACTGAATTTTCAGTAAAAAAAAAAAAAACAGCTCTTCTTCTGAAGCATTATCAAAAGTTATTCTCACAAGAGCAAACAACCTCAGTGTCACTACGTTGCTCTACAAATTACCTTTTTTTAAAAAAAAATTCTAAAAACAAAAACAACCCGGCTTGCTTTCACTTTCTTCTAAATGTCACTCGTTTTTTCAGAGAAACCAAAGGGAAAGTTAGAACCGTAAAAGGTAATTTACCTGCACAGGATCAAACAATGACTGCTCACGAGCAAAGGCTGGGGTCAAAGTGAAAAACAATCTGTGTAGCGGAAAAGCTCTCGTTCAATTTTAACCCAGAAGGCCCTTTGGCATTGCCCCGGCTCCGGTGACATGAGGGTTGATGTGTGAGTGTCGTTTACATGGGAGGCTCTGCATACAGCCGGCTTGCTAAGGTTGAGGGCACATTTATTTGAGTCTGTATAATTGACATGTTGGGATCGATGGGGGAACAGAAAGCCTCTCTACAGAGTCTGCCAATACAGAGCCGGTCCCCTGGGCCTCCACATGCTGGGGCCCGCCACCCTATCAGTCACAACCACAACACTGAACTAAAAGACACTGCTCACCCTCCAACCCCTCACCCCCTCCCTGCATCACTTAACACACAGATGGAAACACGCACACACATACTGGGAAACAGAAACCGAACCAGACGCACATAGGCACACAGACAATCAAACACACAAAATCCCTATTGATCACGGCCCCCCTGTTGTACCCAAGGCCTCACACTGTTCTGGAGGTGGGGGGGAGGAAGGGCAGCATAGCAGGAGGGTCCCGGATGATCCACTGATCCCACCATGGAAAATTGGATCACACTCAGTGGTATCTACTGGAAGGCTGATGATGTGTCACTCACAGAGAAATAAGAACATCTCTATTTTACACAAATGTTTTAACTCCAACAATTAAAAATATTACCCAGGATAAGATCTGTTTAGTGGTGAGTGTAAATAATAGTAAAGAGAAAAACAACGAGAAATTCTGTGATTTGTTCTCACTGAAATCAAAAGTCATCTTATTTATTGTTCAAATCTCCAAACCAGCTAGGGTGTGAAAAAAAACATTCCAATAAAGGGGAGGAGAACATCAAATTTTGTGGTACTAAAAAAATAAAAATCATGCACATTTTTATTTGTAATTTTTGCATAATAATATTAAAAGTGCCCAACCATCCATGCCAATCTCCATCTTATCAGACCTGTGTACTGCTAAACTACAACCCCCTTGGAGAGAGGCAAAAAACTGAACATAATCTGAGCAGTGATATATACTGGCAAAGGAAATGAGAACTACATAATCATCTTTATGTCTGCTGACACCCTGAGTATTTTTTTCACCTGGCCTTCACACTCTTAATGCTTGCCTGCACAAAAATGTAAATCTGCTAATTCTACCTCTTCTGTTTTTTATGTATGTAACTGCTCAGTTTGTGATCCCCAGCAAGAAGCTACAGAAGCTATAAAGAGAAGAAAGAAATCCCTTTATTTATTTATTCTTTTTTTTTTTTACATTTTCTGTCAAGAACCAGACTAAGATTTTTTAAGTCATATCCTTTTTAAATGCTTTGAATTTTAATTGCACTTGATTTACTGACCCTTACATTTGAAAATAAGCTTCAACCCTACAAACAGCGTCTTTTGACTACTGGTGACCTGATAGATTGTGTAGTAAACTTAAAAGTGTTAAACAAACCAAAAAATGTTTTAGATTTTAGATTCTTCAAAGTAGGTACCTTTGCTTTGATTACATCTTTGCACACTCTTGGCACTCAATCAGCTTCATGAGGTAATCGCCTGAAATGGTTTTCCAACAGTCTTGAAGGAGTTCCCAGAGGTGCTGAGCACTTTGTTGGCTGCTTTGTCTTCACTCTGTGGTCCAGCTCTTCCCAAAGCATCTCAGCTGGGTTTAGATCAGGTGAGGAGTCATTGTCCTGTTGAAAAAAAATCATAAACCAGACGGGATGTCGCTGCAGAATGCTGCTTGTGCCTTGAATTTTGAATAAATCGCCAACAGTATCACCAGCAAGGACCCCCGTACCATCACACTTCCTCCTCCATACTTCATGGTGGGAACTACAACCACTCATCTTTTCTGTGTCTTACAAAGATATGGCTTTTGGAACCAAAAATCTCAAATTTCCACTGGTCTAACATCCATGCTTTGTGTTCCTTGGCTCAAGCCATTTTCTGCCTCTTGGTCTTCCTTAGAAGTGGCTTCTTTGCAGCAATTCAACCATAAAGTCCAGATTCACGCAGTCTTCTCTGAACAGCGGATGCTGAAATGTGTGTGCTTCTTGAACTCTGTGAAGCATTTAGTTGGGCTCTTATCTGGGGTGCTGTTAACTTGTGGTTTCTGAGGCTGGTAACTGATGAACTGATCCTCTGCAACAGAGGAAACTCTTGGTCTTCCTTTCCTGGGGCGGTCCTGATGAGAGCCAGGTTCATCATAACGTTTGACGCTCTTTGCGACTGCATCTGAGGATACTTTCAAAGTTCTTGAAATGTTTTAAATTGTCTGACCTTCATTTCTTAAAGTAATGATGGACTGTAGTTTTTCCTAGCTGAGTAGTTCTTGCCATAACATGGAGTAGAACATTACTCAAATATTTCTGTTCACTGTATACCAACTCTACCTCTTCACAACACAGCTGATGGTCTCAAACACATTAAGAGGGCAAGAAATTCAAGAAATTAACTCTCGACAAGGCACAGCTGTTAACTGAAAACCCTTCCAGGTGAAGACCTCATAAATCTGACTGAGAAAATACCAAGATGTGTAAATCTGGCATCTAAGCAAACGGTGCCTACTTGAAGAACCTCAAATATAAAACATATTCTGGTTTGTTTAAAATCTTTTTGTTTACTAAACAATTCTATAGATATTTCTTCATAGTTTGGATGACTTTAGTTTCAATCTACAATTTTTAAATAATGAAAAAAAAACCCCACTAAATCAGAAGGTGTGTCCAAACTTTTGACTGGTACTGTTTATGTACATGTGTGTTTATGGGATGTGCAAGGAACTTAATGATAATTTCTAAAGAGCAAAAAAAGTCAAATAAAATGCACAAGGTTCCTTTTGGAGTCCTAAAGGAAGGAGGGTGGAGTTGTTGGATGATTATAGGTCCAAAAAGGCAGATGTTTTTCAGGAGGAGTGCATGTGTGTGTAACTGAAGCCCAGCCTCCCATCATACGAGCCACCTGTATTTGCACACACACACACACACACACAAATACACCTCTCGAGACGCTGTATTTTCAATAGCCAGCCCCACAGACACACACTTGTGTCCCCTCCCCTTCCCCTTCTTAAAAGTCATCTGTGGATTTGGCATTGAGGGCCAAGTGAAATCGGAACCCCACCTTTTCTTTAAACCTCAATCCTAATAAACAGCAGCAGCATTAAAAAGCAACAGCTAATTGCAAAGGATAAGGTCACAGCTCAGCTGTACAGACGACTGGAGTACTAGAAATCTGTACGGATGCAGAGTCTTTAATTAGGTGGCAAGGGGGACAAAGAGAGAAAGATGAATGAGGCTGTGAGGGCTCGGGGTTCTTTGATGGGCAACAAATCACCTTTTTTGACAGTGAGTGGCCATTGTTGTGTATCTTGAAATTTTCCCCATTTTATAGAGTGTTTTTATTTCGATGAGTTTTATATTTGGAACAACAAAGACTGTTGAAGCCAAATGGGTCAGCAGAGTGAGTAACAAAAGCAGTGCATCTTTGTTAGAAAAAAGGCTGCTTTTTAAGATAGTTCCTGTTTTTAAAGCAAAATTGCGCACCAGCAGAGATGGCTGAAAGAATAAGATAAAGGTTTAAGCCCAGAGGGCATCAGGGACTATGGCACACTGCATGTGTGTCATGACCTGAAAATTGACAGCATGGCATTGTGCTTCTGACTTTTTTGTGTGTGTGTGTGCTTTGTCCATACTCTGTGTGTGCACAGCCACCATTTCCCAGCTTGTACCATCTTTAAGCTGGTTCTGATAACTGCTTTGTGTCTTCTTAGTTATTATCCTCTGAAGTCATGCAACATTTCTTAGATTTATCTAACTGTTTTGACATTCTCCCTTATCATTATGGTAAAGACATGCTGGCATCATCAGCTTGAACTGAGAAGCACATGCTTACTAAACTACTAATTGTGTAAACAAGAAGAAAAGAAAAATCCACTTTCTTCACGCACCGCTAATCTGTAAAAGTGAGAGTTGCTAGAGTTTACAAAGAAGTTGCAACTATAAATTTGCCACTTGCACATGAACCATATGGTCACACTTTTGATAATGTACTATTGTTATAGCCAGTGATATCAGTGCTGCTTTTTAATCATTGTCCTTGATAGTGGTGAACATATGGGGATTTTCCACTACAATGATTTCTTTGAAAGGGCAAAGGGCAAAGTCTTTTTTTTTTTTGCCTCTTGTTATTTTTCTCTTCACATTCAAACATTCTCTGTATTTTTCTTTTGCACTGTGTGTGCTCTGCAGCTGCAGCTTTATAGTCGTAGTGTACTAGAAATGACGTCAAGGCGGTGAAAAAGGCGAATCTCCCTCTCTGATTCGGGTTTCAGTTTGTTACCATGGCAGCAGCTGCCACTTCCTGCCAGAGTGAGTCTTCCTGTGTTCATTCATTTTTGTGTGTCTGCTCTAGAGGCGTTACGAAGCACAGTGTTTACATTACCATATATGGGGTTTATGAACAATGGGCATAGGGCTTCCCCCAAACACCATTAACTGTATCCACACAAATACACACAACACATATGCATGCTCAATCCTGTGCACACACAGGCACGCGTGGACACACACACACACGCACGCACACACACACACACACCCCAACAGCCTTGTGCATGCTTCTTATCAGGCATTCAAAACTGCACCCATTTGCACACAATTATCTCCACTTAGAGCTAAATGGAATGTAAATGTGTATCCTACTTGACATGGGATTTCAAGGGACTGTGGAACTAAAACTAAACCATAAAGCAGTTTAGGATGGGTGAGAGTCTGTTATTTGATCTTAATGTTAATTATGCAGGGGGTTTTGTTACCAGAACTGCACTGCATGAGGGCAACCCATTTTTCTGACACTGGCACCCAATAAACAATCATAATGTGCGCTTTTCTCCTTCACCATTTCATTGTTGCTCTTGCAGTTGAGTTTGTTGCTCTTTGGGGGAGGTTTGCAATTCACCTTTTCTCAGTGGAAACTGTGTTAAACCCACGCATACAACCGGTGTTTCCTCACTACATGCTCTGCAAGGTAACAAAACAGGGTTTTGCTTTTAAAAAGCATTTTAAGAAGAAGCTTGGCTTCGGTGGAAGAGTCTCTGTCCTTTGCTGCATGCTGACTACTGTCCCACATACTTTGGGCTGATTAGCAGGATCCCTGCCTTTCCTGCTGTCTCGAAGAGGCAGACAAGATCGGGCACAGATCTGCTTAGCTCCCGGCTGGAGAAAGGCCAACTCATTTACATTCAGCACACGAAGCTGCACGCACTCTGGCTGTATCCATGACCTCAGCTGTTTCAGCACACTGTAAAGCCATTCCATAACTCATAGCACCACATTCACTAATGGGGGCCAAGGGTGGATGGATGGGAGGGTGGCTCAATAAGTGGGGCAAGAGGAATTGAGGAGGTGAGGTGGACTGCAAAGAGGAAGATGCAAAAATGCCCTGCCTGCTCTGGCCGCTGTGAATACCTGTTGGAGGGCATCCAAACCACTGGCCTGCCCTTTTTCATTGAGTGCTTAGCACAAGAAATCACAGGAAGTTTGTACAGGAAGCGTGGTCAGCACAGAGCAACAGCAGTACACCTTCTACAATTAGCTCACATGCAGGCCTAATTAGGCAGCAAGCCCAAACAGCTGCAACATATGAGGGTCTAGAGAAGTTTGCCAGACCACAGAGGAGACCTGGTGGGTACATATTAATGCTGAACTGTACATTGCAGTCACACAGCCACTGTCATACTTGTTTCTCTGTTAGGATATGCTGGGCAATGCCTTATTTTTAATCATCATCTGAACAGAGCTGTTAAGGAAGGCTAACTTGTGCTGCACAGGTCAGTTTGTATTCTACTGCGTCCCTGTCAGACAAGCTATAGTTGTTTTCAATGCAGAGGTTGCAAATGAGTGAGACAGCTCTGTAATTCAGGGCCACGTGCTTATAGTATAAAGAGTGGCACACAAAAAGAGCAAGAGAACTAGAAGCTGAGCCAATTTCACCCCCACAGCTGCTAAAGGTCACTGGAGCAACTGCTGAAAGGTACGTGATCTTCCTCTTAGTAGAAAGAAAGGTGGAGGACACCAAGAAAAAAAAAGAGCATTTGACATATGACACCTGCCAGAAACCTCCCAAGTGCTAAATCTGTGAGTAACAGCAATGTTCAAGGTGAAATGAACATCTGTGAGATTGCCCAGCTCAATTCCTTACAATATTTATCAAAGAAAAATTGCATTATATAACATTAATATAATTACAGACCAATGAAGATGTCAAAATGCTACAGAAACTGCAAGGCATGATGAGTGACCAACAGGTCTGCTTCTTCCATCTCATTATCAGTGTATCACGGCTGTCTGTGGTTGGAAACAGAAAACGCCACCCTGTATTTATGACCTAATTCACTCGCTTATACTAAGTACAATAAGTCTCATTGTATTTGAATAAATTACAGAGAAATTTGATTAGAGAGAGACCTCTCTGAGCTAAGGGAGCTGGATTTGTAGCTAAGCACCTTGAGCCACCACAGATCAATCAAGTCCAATAGTTACTAACAGTTAACTAATAGTTGCTAAACAAAGTCAGCAGTTGTGCCACTTGTGGGCCTATTGTGACAGAATCATAAAAATTATAGACTACGATGGAAATAGTTTGATGAAACATTTCATCAACAACTTTAGATGTTTTTAAATGAGGTGGCTGTGGTACGTCTAGTGGTTGATGTCATATGCTGCATAGTTTTTGAGAACATTTCTAACGACATTGAGGAAAAGTTCAGGAACTTTTTGGGAGCAGAAGACTTGCATGCAAAAATGCAAATGAATCAACAAATGAAAGTGATTAAAGACTTTTGACTCGACATTGTTGAGATAATTGCAAACAGCTAAACTTGATTATTGCAATGCAGTGTACACTGGAGTGTAACATGTAGTGTACTTCTAGAATAAAAAAAAAGAATTTCCTGCTTAAATCTCTCACTACACAATATTTATTTACAGATTTTGATAGTGACAAAGGAAGTCCCGGTTCCAGTCAAACAAAGTGCCAGTCCCAGTCTGGGGGGTCCTAGACCCTGTTCCCGTAGGATCCAGTGCAAATTGCACCACAGGCCTGGCTGGGTGTACACATCCTGTTTACACAGTTTCCAGGGTTTATTTCAACCATGACCTTTGTGCCAGGAGTCCCCCGGGTTCACAAGGTCTAACTCTGGGGTCGACTCGACAGCAACGAGGAAAGACAGCTGAATAGTTTTGAGCGTAAAGGTTGCATGTGCAAGGCAGTGATGGCCTTGCACATGCATGGGTTTCACAGAGTAATTGTTGTGCATGTGCATATATGTGTGTGTGTGTGTGGGTGGATATTACTCATATTGTGGGGACCTAAATTTGTTCACCCAGTAGCACTGTGGGGACATACCTTACTTACGGGAAATGGCGCAAGTCTCCATGTAAATTATTACATTTTTGGAGTTTTCCTGACACACATAATATACAAATAAGTCAATGTGGTACGTTATGCAGATGAAACCTGTGTGTGTGCGTGCATGTGCACAAATGCTGAAAAAGATATCAAAGGTCCTCTTCACAGCCTCGCAGCTGCATAAATATCCATCAGGTAATGTTCCAAACAGAAAGCCATTCTTCTCTTTCAACTGTGCAGGGAACAAACAAAAACAGACAAAATACAACAAAGTCCCTGCTGACCATGTGAGCAGCCCTGGGTCTTACTGCGGAGGAGACATGGTGACGAGCTCTGATGTTTATGCCCTGACCTGAAGAAAAATGCATCTTCAGTGTGTTTGCTCCATTACTCTCATGTGCAGATGGTGCTTTCAAAAGAGCAAAGGGGCTGTTTGTTTTCCTTGTGCAAAAATGATGAAAACATGCACTTAAGCAAGACAGCAAAATCCATGTAAACTAAACTTAAGAGTAGAAAAGGGGGGTTTGGAGCAACAATTAGATTTGAAGTTGAAGTTGGGAGGGGGGGGCATTTAATTATGATTTGCACTCACTGCATGGGGGGAACAAAGCTCCAGTCTTTATGGATTTTGCTTCTATGCAGAAAACTTCAAAAACAGCCATTTTTCAAGGAATAGTTTGTTTCTGGTTAACTGAGTTTTTACATTCAACTTTCAGGACAAATAAATAAGATGTGACATGTTTATGGGTTAGCTTTGGGGCTACAGGTAGGTGGACTGAGTTAATGTCAGACCACTATCTATTTACCCTCGTTTCCAGTTCGCTGTCTTCTAATCAAACTCTTAGCAATCAAGCAATGTCTAATGTCTAAAAAAAAAAGTGCTGCACTAATTAGCATATACTAAAGCCACACGAAAGAGTTTAAGTACATGGGAAAAGCACGCACAAGTGCATTCTCTGCATATACCAGTATATGCATGCAGCACTTGTAGAGATAAGACCACATATATACACTATGGACTTTCATTATGACAATAAGCTATATGATACTTGCTTTTT
>VUQK01004663.1:10935-21465 GCA_015106715.1 Bujurquina vittata | reverse complement strand
CTTGCTTTTTTACAGCATGACATCCTGAAATATTTTCCGTTATGCTTTTGTCTGTGCTTGCGTGTGAACCTGCACGAGCATGTGTGTGTGTGTGTGTGTGTGTGTGTGTGTGTGCGTGTGTGTGTGTGTGTGCATGCTCACATTTTTATTATGGCTGTATCTGTATGTTTTTTAAGTGAAGGGAGGCTACAGCTGAGCATGTCTTATCTTAGATCACAGCAAACGTGTGAAACCCCAACTCTGCGGAACTCCTCTCCATCCCAGAGCCACAGGGTTTCAGTTTGCGGTGGCAGCTGAGGCCCTGTCTCTCGTCTCGCTGTCTGTCTCTCTCTCTCTCTCTGTTCTTTTCTGTCTCTAAAAAGAGTGGCATCGACAGACAGCAAAATTGCAGATAGCAGCAGAAAGGTGTGGAGGCTGAGACTGACAGTCAGATGCAGTCAGAAATAGGCAGTGACTTCTCAGAAGAGGCTCTTGGTAGTTGCAGTATGACTGGAAGCCCTGAGAATCAGCAGCTACCCTTCTTGCTCATGTTATATCCAGTAAAATGTAAATCGGTAAACAGAAAGCGCGGCATCAGTATGAAGCGTCTGTTAGCTACACCTGCAATATTCTCTGAAAATTTGTGTCAACATTCTTACTTGTGGTTTGTTTTGTTTGAGTCTCACCTAACTGACAGATGGAGGGATAACCTGCTCTTCAAAGTTACACTGCGCAATCATGAAGTGTTTTTGTTTATTTTTAGCAACTATGAGGAAATAACACATCGGCTGAGTGCCACCTAGGACATCTTTTAATGTTATTTTTATAGAAGTTTTTTTCTTTCGCAAATAACCCTGAGTCACTGTATATTACAATAGAACATGAAACTCACACCTTTATCAAAAGCATTTGGTTATATTGTTGTCATAGATGAGTCAAAGCCGCACAGTGTACCACCCTTCTATCAATGTGCAACTGTAAATAGTGCACATAGAGCATTAACACACTGCTGGAGATAGTGCCCAGCAAACAATTTACTCATGTGGGAAGTAATATTGGCTATTGGAAAAAACTGCCCATCTCTTAAAAAATGACTGACCCCTTAATATAGGTGAAGCTACGCACACGCCACCATGCAGTAACAATGGTTAAAGGCCTCACTTTGGCGTCATAGAGTTTCATTTCTTGTATTAATTCATTTTGCGGATACCACACAATGAAACAATCCTTGACATTCAGCTCCATGGCAACATGACTGCATCAGTAATTCCTCAGGCTTTCTTCAGGTACACCACAAAATTGCTCATCCCAAGGTTGGAACCATGGCATGTGAGAGGGGCTACTGCTGAAAATTTATAGATTGAATCCACACACAATAGTCTTACCACGTTTTCGTCCCATGGAAATTACGCCTACATGATGCTAAGTAACATTTGGCTTTCAAAACATTCTGAAGCGGAGCTGCCTTTCAAAAGTAACTGCACTGGTTCTGGTGGAAATTAGGCAGAGGTGATCTGTTGGATTCAAAAATGGTTGCACAAGGTAGGTTGGGTCCCTAGATTCAGTTCAATAAAGTTGTATTTATGTAGGATCAAATTATAACCATGCCCTGTTAGAACAAGATCTATGAGATCTTCATGCTTTTGTCCCAAATTCTGAGTCTGCAAATGGCAGAAACTGACAATTATTTGACAAGGCTAAATTTTCCAGGCTTCGGCAGTCAGATTTGGCACTCTTGGCTGAAGCTGAACCTGATGTGCCATTCTCTTGTCACCTCCCTTATGAACCGGGTGTTTCCAAAATCTGTTCATCCTCATTGGAGGTTTTTTGGGGTTTTTTGCACCATGTTGAGTAAAGTGAGATTGTTATAGTGAAGCTTCCAAGAGCACAATCATTTCCAAAATACATTTCCAAAACAGCTCAAACCAACCAGCAATCATGTGTTTTCACGCAAGAATATCCAGCAATTTTAGGAGAATAAGGTTCGAGTATTTTTTACAGTTGTCCTTTTTCATGTGTAAATGCAGGAGAACAGACGCCTTTGTACTTAAGAAGTGCTCGAGCTACTGAAAATGCTCTGTATGGTTTGGGAAAGGGAGCTTCCTGGATAGAGCAAGCAGCAGGCAAAACATGACCTCCACTTCCTAGTGATAAATGCACCAGACTATTACCTGGTTTGTTCCCACCTTGTGACTGCAATCCAGCCTCACATGGACTTTGTACTAGGACAGTGGCAGGTTTAGGACTGGCTCGTATCTGGCCTGACTAAGTCAGATATTTGCATTCTCATATGCACCTCTGTTGGGTGAGTCCTAGAAACATGCATGTCTGTGTGTGTGTGAAAACAGGTTATGTACTGCACTGCTGCCAGATGACTGGCTGGTTGCACAAACATACAGGTGGACAGGGGTTTCAAATAAAGTTTGCGGTGACTTTACTGATTACTCACTTCCTATGGATTGCAGACAGCTTTGTGCTAGGTTGAAATTCCACTCAGTGTCAGTAAAGCTTTGAATGCTTAAGAATAATTGTGGTTGCTGGTTCCCAAAACAGGCTGAATAATAAGTGAGAGAGTTTGGACTTGTCTTTTCAAAATGAAGCTAAAAAGCTATGTAGGCTAATATGAAGCTTACAAAACAGTTTACCTCTTATGGTTTCAGGACAATGCTCAGACGCTAGCTACTGATCTCTTATTGATAATCATCTTTCAATAGTCTTATCAAAATTCTGGCCCTGCATTCACCCAGACCACGTCAAAGGGGAGATGTGTTTGCTTTTACTCAGAAGGACACTAAGTAGAAGCTTTTATTACCAGAATCATATCTGCAGAAAGAGGAAGTAAGGCAAAGAATTAGAAAAGATCAAGGGGCACATTTTTAGTCCTTAGTCACTATCATACAAAGAATCCGGCCTCTCCGGCTAAAAATATTGCATTTTAATTAGAATTACTGGCTAGAAATCAGAGATAAAAGTCAGTCTTTTACACAAAGATCCCCTTTACCTTGGTAACAATGCATTTATGAATATGAGTTAAACCAATTCCATTTAAATATTTTTGACTCATTAAGTTCATTATCTGAAAATCAACAACAGGAGCAGCCACCGTGCCGCGTTGCAACTTTTCACAGCATGGATGTTGTGTTATTGGGGCTTTGACTGACAATAGGTTTGTCCTTTCATCCTCCTTTCCTCTTTCAGCTTTTTCTTAATGCTCCAAGTCAAGCTCAGTTCTCAGGCTCACTGTTTACACAAGCAGGAAGCTGCTTCAAAACACCTTTTGTTGTTCGAACATGTGTCAAGAAGAAGGCTGCACATGAGGCAAGACTCCTTCGCCAGTCTGTCACTGCACTTCCATATTCTGTCTCATCTTGAGTTGGGCGGTACTCACAGATGTGGAGAACATTTCTGCAGGCTCTCTCACTGAACCATTTCCCCACATCAGCTGCCTTCCAGCTACAAATTCAGACCCTTGGTTCCACCGCCTTCGACAGTGAACAATGAAGCCAAAGCAAAGGCTGAAAATTTTGTTTCTCAACTGGCCATTTGAGACTGGCTTCAAAAGTAAGTCAATCTCATTTCTACAACCTTACAGGAGAACTTAACATACTTATAGACCAAAACCAACAACCACAGGAGTTCATTTTTAACAACTTAATTTACCTGAAGAGGAGTTATTCTTCTGTGAGTTAAATAAGAACAAAGAAACAAGAGGAAGAGGAAGAGGGGAGCAAAAAGCAAGGCCATGATGAGTGGAGGCTTAACCAAGGCCGCAGCTATATACTTTCAGAGGTATACACATTTTAGGCGCCATTCTCTACCCCACCCAAAGTCGCACACACACACATACGCACACGCATGGACCCTCTCAAGGTTTGCTGTGTTCATGTGTGCAGATCTCACTTATTCATAGAAATACGAGACTTCAATTACAAGCTTTGTTCTATAATTTCTATATATTTATAATTTCTATAATTTCTTCAATAATCTGTTTCATGATTCACCATCTAGTTAAATTATTACAAGTTCCCTTATTTTTCTTGTTATGATCTGTTATACAGCACACAGTTGCAGAACAGTGACCTGTTCTTTCACTCCTGGTAACTTAAGTATTTAAAAGCCTCCTCTTGATACGCTGGCGTGACTTACCGACTGTCTTTAAACCACCTTGAAAAGTTTTTATTTTCATTCCACCATGTTGGATGTGAACATTCTTCCATTTAGTCACTGTTAAAATGAAAATTTCACCACGTTTCCACTTTAGATGTGAACAATAACGGTTGCCATGGTGGACGTTAACATATTTATCCTTCCGTTTTGTGCCCTGGAGAGCTTTCTTTTTTGCCTCTCCATCTTTAGCATCTTGTAGATGGTAGCATGATTCAAATGAAAACCGTTCCGATTGAGCGCGCTCTCAAAAGTGCACACAGGAGCGCCTTTTGTGTGTGTGTGTGTGTGGGGGGGGGTGACAGGACGAGGGGAGGCGAGGAGCACAGGGTCACCTAATCAGCGTTGTGCCTCTCTTATTGATCATGTGCACATCTGTTAAATACAGAAAATGACGACTTGAGAAATAATTTTCCCGCATCGCTATGGCGCCCACTTTTTCTGCCACTGGGCTTTAACTGTGAAGTGCTTTAAGAGTGAAGTTCCACTAGCATCACATTATACTTTGGTTTACTATGATGTTTAACATTAGTTAACTTAGATAGCAGACCAGGCTAGTGTGCTGGCTGCAAATGACCAAGTCAAGTGTACAAGTCAGAACACCGGCAGTCGACTTGTTAGCTTAGCTGACAGGCTAACACCACATAGAAGAGATTGGTTACAGTACGAACACTTCATAACCAGTCAGCTTGGTCTTGGGTATTGTAACATAAATGAACATACCCTTTGCCAATATGAAAGCAATAAAAGTATTATTTATAACGTAATGGTTATGGGTCACTGCTTCTGGCTCTTCCCGATGGGTGGCATCACAGTGGCTGTGTCAGTCTTTTACGTACAGTTTATGGATCTTTTCTGTTTTCAGGTTAACCAAATGCCAAAAATGCTTTTGGTACCTAAAAACGCCATGTAGAAGTTAATATACCATAAACTTACCAAAAAAAAAATAATGCTGCCCAGTTAGTACAATAAATACTGGTATTTATAAAGTGCTTTTCTACTCTTACTCAAAGCACTTTTACACCATAACCCACATTTACCTATTTACAAAGAAACATAGAGCAATTTATTCTATGCACTTAAGGTGCTTTTGATCTATCAGACACACTCACATGAATTGTGACGCACTGGGAGCAATTTGGGTTTCAGCATATTGCCCACGGATGCTTCAGCATGTTTACTGAGAAACCAGAAATCATACCAAAGACCTTCAGATCAGACCTTTAGAGCAGAAAACCTCCTGAGCTATAGTTCTGCTCCTGTAGGGCTGTCTACCTCTCAGAGAAATAGTTCACTGAGATAACTATTGCAATTGTCAAATGCATAAGCTCCTGAAACAGGGTAAGGCAAATAAATTCCCAGCTTCTCTCCCTTTTCATATGCCACTCATATCAAGTTACATCATGGAACAGATCTCACCTGAAATATTAAACTCAATTACAGGTTTCATCAATCTTATTCAATTATGTAGTAATAAATACTCATGGAGACAATGTGATGTACTCATTTTGTTATTTATTTATTACCTAAAAAAAGAAAATGTTCTATCACAAGTCACACTGAAATGTATTGCTTAAGAAAAAAAATATATTCATATATTTTTTTCTTTTTTTTTCCATTTTTTTTTCTTTTTCAGAAACACATTGTTTCCATTATATTCCACCAAAAAAATAAAAATAAAAATAAAAAATAAAAAAACAAACACCCTCCCACCCCCCACCCCCGGACATAAACATCAGCTGATGCCATGTCCCGACAACCTTCTCCACTGCTTTTTTTTGTTGGTTTGTTTGTTTTTTGTTTTTTGAAAATGCACAAAGAAATACATAATTCACAGTTACCATTTTGGTTTTATAAATTAATACAGTCACACATGTGCTACACCGGTCTAGAGCTAGAACATTGTAAATTGTATTCTTGAATCCTGTTATTTTCAATAGTTGGCTACAAGAAAGAACAGGCAACTTAAATGACATGATCAGAATTCCACCGACATACTGTTTTCATTCTCTCTGTAATGCTTTTGTCATATTTTTTTTGTTTTGTTTCATCTTTTTGAGTTTCACACAGAAGTGAGGCACACACAGAGTATAGTTCATACATATACAAAAAGAAAAAAATAGAAAAGAATAAAAGAACGTTTGGGAGGGGCAGGAGTTCAATTGTCCTTTTAAAAAAATGATGGATCCAAGGAAACAGGAAGTGCATGTAGTCTGGAGTCCTCACAGGACCTTTCGTATTCCGAATCGGGGCTGTTTCTTGTCATCTATGTTCTGTGGTGTAAACTTCCTCAGATAAAAGTTACATAGATTTATAGCTTTTTGCAGCTTATTGACGGGGGAGGGGGAGGGGTGTTACTGAGTTAAGAGAGATGTGAAGTTTTAATAACAGAGACCAACAAGCATGGCAACACAATGAAACGGGACAAAGACCATATCTGAGGAACAAGACCTACTTTTCAAAAGTATTGGTTCACTCAAACAAGCTTCACCCCAAAAATCTACGACTCTCATTGCTCCAAAATACTACAGTCATGTGTATCAACCAACAAAAAAAAAAGAACAAGCTCAAATCTGACACTGACACTGCAAGGGCAACATTTTAAGGCACAGAAGCCTTGACATAATAGAGACTCCACCAGCTAAAAGCACTAAACGACAGATGCCCAGTGTCCTTTGTGACAAAAATGGTGCATTTATGACAACAAGTCCAACATCGATATGCACAGGAAGTTAAAAAAAAAAACAACAAAGAAAACACTCCCACCCCCATTTGTCCCCAAGTGTCTCATTTTTTTTAGTGAAAGGTAAGGCCACTTAAAAAAAAGATGAGGTTCACCAAAAAGGTAATCTCTCACTGCAATCTCTGGGAGTGCAATCATGGTTGGGTGGTCAGTCAGACAGACAGATAAAAAGAGACAGACCAAATGCTTCTCTTGGGTAGGTTTGATAGACAGTACTGTAAATCCACCGGTCTGTTGGTTCCCTGTGAGAATGCATCCACACAAGCCTCTACTGGTGTTCAGGCTGGGAGGAGGGGAAGTGGTTTAACAGTTTGCAAGCTGTTTGGGTCCTTGAGAGTCATGGGGGATAAGAACCAGCGCTTAGGCAGTTGAGAGAGAGTCAATTGCTCTTTGCTCATCATCACGTCATCGTCTTCACTGCGCACAACAGGAATGTTCAGTGCTGAGCAACGAAGCGGGCCCGCACTTAACTTCGTCTGTTTTGGTTTCGCGTCGTAATACTTTAGCAGGACACGGCTGTTCTAACATTGAAAAATGAAAAGTTACAAAAGAACCTAGCCAACAAAAGCAGCATTGTTTATTTTCTTCACAAATTCATGCATGTTGTTAACCTTCATTTCCACAGCACCAATTTTTTTTTTTTTAATTCCATCAATAGAAAAAAGATCAGTGTAATTACACACTTCTGCATGCAAAGAAAAGTCACTTTTCCCTCCCTTTTTTTTTTTTCTTCTCATTTTAAGTCCCCGTGTGTAGCAGCAAAACTGTGAAAGGCCTAACCTGATATGTCAATGGATGTACTGGTGGAGGCACTAGATAATGATGCTGGATAAAGATCCCATTTCTTTTCCCTCTTGGCCAGGAAAAAAAATAGTCATCATTATGAGAACTTGTGATGAAAGGTACACATCAATTCGACATAAAACTGGGAACCAATTTGCTGTTTTATACAGTTATGTTGCAAAGTAGTGACCCATGCGCTCACTGCAGCTGATCTTCATGAATCTGAGAAAGCATGGGCTTGTTTAGGGAGAAGACAACTGGACAAAAACATAGGATATTCTAAATCAATTTACAACAAACTTACACACACACCCTTACAAGCATCTGCCAATTGTCACATTTATGTACACAAACTCTAAATCCCTCAGTCCCTTCAGGTTTGTAACACATGAGGTTGGCTGCATGAAAATTAACTCTCTGTAGCTTTTGTTGTGGCTAGACAAAAAAAAATTATGAATGAGCTAATGAATGATTGAACGGATGCACATATTTGTTGGTAGTCAATGACTTGACTAAAGCCACAGAGGGCTGCTGTTTTTTGAAAACAGCAGATAGGAAGAGAAATAAAAATAGATTTTTTTTCCATATACATTTTAAAGATTTTAAAATCCTCTAAAGCACTTTCTGTTAATATTCATTTATTTTGTTTATTTATTAATCATTCCTATCAATACCCTATGTCACTGAGGTTGATATCAATACTTCCATATTAATTATTTATTCTATTTCAGGCCCCATCTCCTCCTTGCACATTTTGACCAGCTGTTATAAATCAAGAATATGTGCAAATCAACAACTACTTTGAACTGTCATATGAAAACCTGAATGCTTTGTGAACAATGCTACATATTTTTTGTTTATAAAATATAATAATATGTTTTAAAGTGGAAAAAGAAAAAGTTTAACCACCCCGTAACAGGTAAAAACTGGACTCTTGTTGATGAGTTTTGAGATCAATTAGAATGCCCACTGAAATAATCCATAGTCCGGCAGCTCTGCCTTTCTTCTGATTAGGAAACACTGAAGCCTCTGGTGCTCCCGTCCTGTTATGTCCAGTGTGGATCTCTTCATTTCTGCCCAGAGTGCACTTTTAAAAACAAAAAAACAAAAAACAAAAACAAAGTAGGAAAAAAAATTCTGAAAATACCACCACCACCCACTGAATTCTGCTATACTCAAGTACAGGTATGGTCTCTGCACTCATACCCTTAAAAAGTCTTGCACACTTAAGTCCAGTAGTTGCCTGTCCAAATCCAAGCATCACATGAAAGTTCTTTTGCTAATGTTGCTGTTTTTTCACAAGGTCAGCCATGAAGGGCAGAATGGGATTAAAGTCTGCAGGGAGCCTCTTTTCATGTGACACATGACTGTCACAAGGACAACTTTGATTTCCTCTCTGCAGTTACACGTCACCTCCTGCAAATCCACTCCCTCAAGAATATCTCTAAGGAAATCCCAAGCAATGCTTTGAATGCATATTTGGGACCAGATGGTTCAGGCCATGACAAACTCGGACTTCAAGTCGGCCTTTACATCAGGCTTCCACACTGAATCGTCAAAGTCCAGGTCCAGGGAGCCCTCGCTGGACATGCTGCTGTTGCTATTGCTGCGTCCGGCCTTGCGGTTAGGCAGCCACTGATAAGGAGCCCGTTGGTCCCGCCTGGCCTTCCTGCGCAGACGCTTCTGCTGCATCAAGAGCTGCAGACGTTCCACCTTACACCGGGTTGCGCGGTTCTCGGTCTGACGTATGCGATCACCTAGACACAGGAAGGAAGAGTGGAAATATAGTCAGGTATGTCTCTTTAGATATCAAATGATTTACAGTTATTTCTATTAACAGGTTTGAGGAGGGTGTTGATATGTGTGCCTGTGTAGGTGCTGATAATACGTGCCAGGTTCTTAACCTTGGCTCTGATACAAATGCGCTTACATACACAGACACACACACACACCATTCACACAATGCAACATTGGAATCTGTTGGTTAACCTCCCCCACTGAGCATAATTAGCCTCCACAGTGTCATTTCATCCCCTTATCACTGAATGGGGAGACCTTCTCAGGGCTGAAACTCCTAGTAGGGTCAAAAAGATGCAAACACAAAACAGAGATGATACTTTCTGATAGCTGCCCATGATATTTGCAAACGTAATTACCCGCGGCATGCTTCAGTGACTAGATGTGCTGCTAAGTGCATTTCTAGCTGTTGATGTGCCTATCGGAGAGTCCAGTCTCAAGGGAGCGGCCTTGCATTGCACCGTGAATGCTTTCCTACACTGGCCAAGTCAAGCCTAATTCCATTTATACGTATATTCAGGGGCTTGGAAGGAGGGGAAAGCAACCGCAATCTATTAGCTAGCTCCATTAGTATCTGTCTGGGAATTAAATAATTAAATAACGGGCTAGAATGTCAATAAACTGAAGCACAACGGCCATCTCTGTGTCTGCTGCTCGCACCGCAACACACACAAATGCACAGAAACGCTCAAATCCGCATTCGGGTACATCACGTATTCACACAAACACACATACACATTGTGTACGCTCATGCACTAAACTACACACAGCTGCACACAGTCACAGGTGCACACACGCATAAACAGACACACACACAGCAACAGCAGCAACAGCCGCAGTAGCTTTTAACGTGGATCGATGGCAAATTAAAAAGACCTATTGATTAAACCTTAGCTCTAGTGCAGCCATCCATCTCGGGCCCAGGACAACGCTATTGGCTTTCAATAGAAAATGCAAGCGAATGGAAATTGTAAGCAGAGTGAGAGAGCGAGAGAGAGCGAGATGGGGGGGGGGGGCTTAATAATGGCTTTAGAGCTATGTCCCGCCCACCCCTTGCCGCCCCC
>VUQK01004661.1:3460-19905 GCA_015106715.1 Bujurquina vittata | reverse complement strand
AGGGTGGTGGGTGGGGGGGGGGGGGGGGTTGCTTTGCCGGTGACAGTGCTCTTGATTTATTCAAAATTCAAGGCACACTTAACCAGCATGGCTACCACAGCATTGTACAGCGACATGCCGTCCCATCTGGTTTACACTTAGTGGAATCATCATTTGTTTTTTCAACAGGACCATGACCCCAAACACACCACCAGGTAAGGTCTATTTGACCAAGAAAGAGGGTGATGGAGTGTTATGTCAGATTACATGACCTAATCACCTGATCTAAACCCAAATGAGTGGGTTTGGGATGAGTTGGACTGCAGAGTGAAGGCAGAGCAGCCAAGAAGTGCTCAGCACTTCTGGGAACTCCTTCAAGACTGTTGGAAAACCACTTCAGGTGTGCAAAGCTGTAATCAAAGCAAAAGGTGCCTACTTTGAAGAATCTAAAATCTAAAACAGAATTTGGATTGTTTAACACTTTTACATTTACTGCATGATTCCTTATGTATGGCTTCAGTATTAGTTTACAATGTACAGAAAAAAAAACATAGAAGTGAAGTCAACCTCTGGTATCTTGATTTAGTCAGTTATGTAGCAGAGAGGTTTGTTAATCAGATTAATCTTATTTTGTGTTAATGAACTTTACTAGTGGTGTACTAAAGGGGCAACAACTTCCAAAACAAGAATTGTGTCACCGGTGAAGGCCACTGCACCATCTGCTCCATACTATCTGCTCCTTTGTGCAAGGAGGAACAACATGAGCACTGCCAGAGCCTGATGTCCTCTAGTGGGCCCTGTGCTCACTGCCCAGCACTGTGGAGCCTGATTGCCATTTGCTAGAGAATACAAAAACTGGCAGGTCCACCATTGGCACCCTGTGCTTTTCACAGATGAGAGCAGGTTCACTCTGAGCACATGTGACAGACGTGAAAGGGTCTGGAGAAGCCATGGAGAACATTATGTTGCCTGTAATATTGTTCAGCATGACCGGTTTGGTGGTGGGTCAGTGATGGTCTGGGGAGGCATACTGTATTCATGGAGGGCCGCACAGGCCTCTACAGGCTAGGCAACCACATCCTGACTGCCATTAGGTATTGGGATAAAATTTTGGAGTCATTATCAAACCCTACACTGGTGCAGTAGGTTCCTCATGGTGCACGACAATGGGAGGTGGTGATAATATGCAGGCATTTCCTGAAGGATGAAGGAATTGATACCACTGACTGGCCTCCATGCTTGCCTGACCTTCCAGTAGGACACCTCTGGGACATTATGTTTCGGTCCATCCGACGCCGCCAGGTTATACCTAATACTGTCCAGGAGCCCAGTGATTCCCTGGTCCAGATCTGGGAGGATAGCCCTGGAGACACCATCCATCGCCTAATTAGAGCATGCCCCAACGTTGTCAGGCATGCAGACTACTGAGTACCATTTTGAGTTGCTGCAATAAAATTGCATCAATTTCATTTTGCGGTGTCTTTGAATTCAGCCACCTGTAGATTGATAATTTAGTATCCATCCGTATGAGTATAGATATCCAGCAGGAATTTTTTTTCCCATTGAGATCTGATTTATTTTCAAAGTGTTCCTTTCTTTCTTTTGAGCAGTGTTTTTGACACTGTGTGTATACTTCTGACTCTGTATGGATTAGAGAAAATCCAAAATAAATTTTAACTTGTGCATCCAATTCTTTCTTTCTTTCTTTCTTTCTTTCTTTCTTTCTTTCTTTCTTTCTTTCTTTCTTTTAAAGGGGCCATATACAGTACAACATTAACCCACACATTGCCATTTGATGCATTGTACCAGAGTCAGCTTGAAGCTTATTTGAATCTGTGGTTCCTTGGCAAGTTATATCACAACAATAAAATGTCTCATAAAAAGTAAATCACAAAACACGTTAAGACATCCACACACCCAGAAGCACCGAACAAAAAAACACAGACATCAGTGTTTACAAGTCTGTGAGTCTTTCAACAAATATTGCAGTCTGTTTTTAAACTTCTTGTTTTTTAAAGTTATATTGCACAATTATTGGACTGTTAGCTGCATTGCTGCTAAAGGTAATGGGAATCAGGGGGCAGGCAAATCGGAAGACAGTTAATGAATTTGTCATTATCACTGAAAGAAGCAGTCATTGCCTGTGGGTGAAATGAAAGGGCTGCCAAACACTACTAAGTCACTAAGTCAGGATGCAATACACTCCGGTCTGATCAGCCTGCGGTGTGCCTGCCCTGTCTGTTGTCTTGTGTTTATTGGGTGCATTACATTTATATTTATCCTTAGCAGAAAATTATCCAGATTATAAAATACAATAATTTTAAATTTCATGCATGTCTGAATTCTGAGTTTTCAATGTATGCTGAGGCACTGGGTGAACATTCACTAGGAATACACCGGTCAACTGTGCAAGGCCAGACATAAAAATAGCCAATGCTTCTTAAACAAAGAGTAAAATGCAGAGCAAAATTTTCACTCACACTGGAACTTTACACACACATTAACCGAATCTGATCATGACCTGCAACAGATTAAAACAGGCTATCAGTGGGTTAGCTCATACAGACTGTTTAGACTGCGTAGGCCACAACAAAGGATGAAGTTATGCTAAGAAGTGAATAAGGCGCAAACACACAGCAACCCTGCAAAAAGGCCATTGACACATTTGATAACTTGTCTAGCATTACCTGTAGATGTTCACAATGCCTTTCCTTGCCGAAAGAGAGGGAGAGAGAGAGAGGCTGGATGCATGCATTGTGTCTTTGGCTTGTGCACCCATGTGCCATGGAGACTGCAGAGGGAGAGAGAAAGTCAGGCCTGACGTGTAAAATCATAAATGCAGTCATGTATGCTGCAATATTGATTAAGCTGACTGGTTACTGCAGACTAGGAAATGTCCCGGTGTTCCCAGTGGCCAGTCTACATGCCACCAATTTCTTTAGGTAGACAGTGCTTGATTCATGTTCTTGGTCTTAGCAAGTAAAACTCAATTTTAGCAGACAAGGACTTAAGGTAAGTAGAAATAGATAAGCAAAGCTTCGAAGGAGAAAAGCATCTTTTTTTTCTTGTCTCTTGTCAGTCATTATGTAACCCCACCAATTTATCTCTAGAATCCTTAAAGGCATCCCAAACCACAGAGCTGGGAACCACATGAGTAGCCTAAAGGCAAAGAGACTTAAAACAATCAATATACAATTGCTTATCAATTAATGATTATTAAAATCTCAGCACATTATCCTGTCATAACTGTATTTTTCCACACTCCTATAAAAACCACTTCCGTCATTCCCACAAATTTACTGCATCTTTGCAATCGATAAAAATGGCATTCAAGCTGTCCACTGAATACAATCAACGTCAAACCGTAACCACACTGGTAAGTGAAAAATGATTTGACTAAAGCACTTTTGATGCTTTCAGTTCCACACAGATAACATCACATGCAATGATCCACAAGATAGAGTTTGAGTGAAACTGACTCTTGTAACTCAATATGTAAATGTCAGCCAGGCAAGGTTCACTTGTAGCAATTATCCATGTACAAGATCTTTGATTAAGCCAGCGCGGTGCAATGTACATTGATTGAGAGAGTACCTTTCTAAACGGCTGCTGCCTCTCATGACAGTTTTTTCCTTAGCCCACTCACTGATTACTAGGAGGTGTGGTGGTCATTATTCCAGTGCATTCATGTACAGTCATAATCAGTCAGCCATTAAATATGTGTAAATAGGTGTTTTATATCTGAACAAGAGCACGCTTTGTAATCATCAACTCTTAAATATCTAATAAATCTTTCATGAAAAATACCTCGATAGTAAATGTAGCATAAAATGCAGTATTTTAAAATGCAATATAGAAATCTCAAACTCATTACACCTTTATGGTTCCAACTTCATCTTATCTCATCAGATGTATTCCGAGGGTCTTTTTAATCCTCTCTAGAAAATTGGTTGCATATCATATAAAATATTAAGAAGAGGGAAAAAACTGAATATTTGTGAGCTAGTTCTTTGCTTTCTTTACACCTTATCTGATAAAATATCAAACTAATTAAGCTCCACTTGCAAAATTTTTAATTGAAAGCAACCCGGCGGCTAAATGTTTCACAACGTGAGCTGCATAATAAAAATGATTGAATACTGATGTTTATTTTAACTAAATAAAAAATGCTTTCCACTCCCATATTTGCAAATAAATAAATAAATAAATAACTAAAGACATATGTTTTAGGTCTTGATATGTCAGTCGAAGCTGGTTGTGAAGCAATCACACCTCAGCGTGTTCCTCGACTTAAGTGTGACAAGCAAGACTTGCCCAACATGAAACTGTGAGTGACATGCTGCTGGTTGGTATGTGCTTCACTTCACACTTATCTGCTCCCGCAATGATGGACAGCACACACACACAGATTCGTCTCCACAGGGAGAGATGTTCCAGACATAGGCCATACAAGACATAAATGATCCACAGTGCCCGAAGAATATGTTACAGTGGGTTGATTCATTCACGTTGTCAGCAATCTATCTCTGTTATTCTCTTGCTTCAAAAGAGAGACTTCAGCTCCCCTGCTTCCTTTCAGCTTCTGTAAGCAGTCTACGGCTTTGCTGCACATTATTTTTTAAATTGCTTATCAAACACAGCACAAAGGATAATCCCTGACTCACATCAACAAATAACATGGCACGAGTTTATCTTATAAGATTAATAAACATGTTTTCCTGATTTAGAGAAGTTAGATTTATACAACACCAGTGAATGTAATTGTTCCAGACTCCAGCAGTGATATTAATGCAGGAGAGCATGTGCACTTTGTAACATAATTAAAAGTTGTCCAAGGGAAGGGACTGCTGGAGGGTGCAATTACTCATAACTGCCAATGTGATAACATGAAAGTCTGCGGATCTCTATATTGTGCACAAATTTGTGAGACACTCTTTTTTCACAGGTTGTCTTAATGTATGGATACATGTGTCACATTAGGACTTAGAGGTGTACACAAAAATACACAGAGACGCACACATAGGAATGTGTGCAGTCTTTAAGCTGCCCTCCTGCCTCACCCTTCAGAAGCGTCTGTTAACTTGACCAGTGTTACACATTGTACACGTTACATCAAACGCAGCCAACCTCGTGGCCACTGGACGCACAAGAAAACGTGGCAAGAAAGCACATTGTGCTCACTTTTCTTTCAAAATATGACAAGCTCATGACTGTCACATTGTCATGTGTAATATTAAAGCTAAATCAATGAAAGCTTACATGCCCTGCAAACACTTGTACTTTCATGATAACCATTTCATGTTGCTGCAGATTTTTTAATGGGCCATTGATTTGGCAGACTCAAACAAAAACAAGGTGGAATTGCATTTTCAACCGTTTATAATGTAGTTTTGAAGCCACTAAGCTTGTCTGGGTTGGATACTGCATATAATTAATGTCTCATTGTTTGTGTTAGACAGGGTCATTGAGGTTAATTGAGTCTTACTTCAAAATACTGGCTGGGAGCCACACGTGCAGTCTTTACTGTATATTCATTTTAATTAATATAAAAGGAGTAGGCAGCAAGCCTTGCCAAGACTAATGATGGGCAAATGCTGTGTAAACAACAACAAAGGCTGGCCCTGTTCAGCTGCCTGTGCAATATTAACAGACATAGCGTCTAATCGTACTGTGGCTGTCACCACTGCTCTCTTTCCGTCACTGATAGATGGGCTACTCGAGTGAACTGAGTAGAGAGTAAAGATAACCTCCCAAACAAAACCTTGTGGGTACTGGATGCTGGAGCATTTGCAACGCATGCCATGATACCAAGCTCTCATGCTGCCTCTCTTTGAAGCACACTCTGGAGCTAGTAAACACGCTTTAAGGGTGCTTTGCAGATGACCTTTCCGCAACTCTTAACTAAAACACCAATAATTAGCCAACATGTTTTTATGTATATTCTAAACTTATAAACCTGATACATTGCAGTTTGCAGAGCTGCAAGTCCACCTCTCGGGAAGAAAATGAGCATTAGTGAGCATTCAGCTTTTTGCATTATGCTAAAAGTGTTTAATAATTCCCCAGTTGTTATTTATAGTTACAGTGTTGCCAGCTGAAATGATCTGTTAACTAATTGAAGGAAAAAAAGCAATAATTTTGAGCATATCAATTGATTCTTTTGTCATGAATAAAAAGTGATCATTTCTTTTAGGTATCTGGACTGTTGACTAACAGAGAAAAAAATGAATCGCTTTACCCATCCATCTGTTTCCTTGACTGCTTATCCAACTGGACAGATCATGAATCTATTACGTGACCAACACACACAAAAAAACACACTTCCACTCACGTCAAAGAACATGCAAACTCCACACAGAACCTTCTTGCTGTGGTGACAATTCTAACTACTGCACCACAGTGTTGCCTTCAATAGCATTTTAAATACTGGAAATAAGTAGTTATTATGTGAGCATCTCTTTGCTTATTTTGCTTTCAAATCATAATTAAATTCAAGATTCAAGAAGTTTATTATATACACCGCAAAGTACAGTGGTTACGTTGAGCAATGAAATTCTTACTTGCGATTGCCCTACACACAATTGAAATAAATAAGTTAAAATAAAATGAAAGAACAAGTGCATAGAAAAATTTAAAAAGTAAAAATAAATGAAACCATTATTAATGTCAATTAATGTCAATTTTTTTTCTGTCTTCTTGGGTGTATGTGTGTGTGTGTGTGGGGGGGGGGCATCTGTATTACACCCTCTTTTACCCACATCTCTGCAAAAGGTGTCAGCAGACTTTTGGAGTCAATAAATATATAAAAAAAATCCTCGGCTCTGTAACTTCTTCTGCAGCATCATAAACTTGTAATGCAGTGTTTGACATCTGATAAACTACTGTTCCGAATCCTCTTCATTTTTCTTTTATATAGCTACCAGTAGTTGTCATGCTGAAACAGTGATGATTTGTGGGATACTGAAAATTAGAAAGCAAACAAAATCCGGATAATCCCCCTTACACAGTGTCATCACTACTGTCACAGGAACGCCAGTGCTAACAGTGTAAGTCCATTTCTGAGTTTATTTTTGCTTGTGCTGTAGAATGTTTCAAGATACAGTGCTAAAAATCATAAGCAGTGGGATACATTCTCATCCCCAGTGGGGAACACATAGACCAGAATGGGGAGGTCAGAATGTCTTTCAGAATTTAGTGTGACTCTTTTACCACCGAGACATGTTGACAGAGATGGCTGGATGACAACATATGCTGGCTTGAAACCTGTACATTTTCTTCAGCATTTATAGTGCAGATGTAACCCCGAACCACCACGGAGCTTGGCTTTTGAACTGTATACTTTATGTTAAGGACATGTTTCCCACAGTTATCCACTTCAGTCACTTAAATGAGTTCAGGCCCAGAGAAAGCCCGGGTGATTCCAGAAATTGATTTCATTTGATTAAACTTTGCATTGCAGATGGATCTGTACTCATTTTTTAAGTGTTTCTAAGACTATTTAGTGGTTTCTGCATAAATGTTTCGAGGGCGAGGCCCTCTCCATCTTCACTTTCGACCCCCCACAGGAAACCAGAAAGAAACCTGTCATCTCCTTTGACATTAATAATAGTTTAATAATGATTTGAAAGCAAAAAAAAAAGCAAAGAGATGTTCACATAATAACTATTTATTTCCAGTATTTAAAATGCTATTAAGGGCAACATTGTGGTGCAGTCAATTGTGTGCTTAAAATTGTTGGTTGGCTCTTGCTCTGAGAACCATGCCAGATTTAAGACAAAATAATTCTTTACTGAAACTAGAAATGACTCAACTGTTTTGACTCCTGAATTTTGGGAAAAGCTGTATAAAATAGGGTTGGCACTTCTTTGTAAAATAATAAAGACATCTTGATGAAATAAGGCTTGAAATGAAATTGTATCAAGTATGCAATTTGTCAATTTTTCAATCTTTATATGACCTTTTGACCTTCACTCTGACCTTGTAGTTGACCTTACTAGTAGCAGCAAATCTGTCATACAAAGTAAATTTACATTTTTTTTAAAAAAGCATAATAAAATATGCCACAAGTAATGTTTTTGATTTTCTTTCACAATATGCTTTCGAAAGTGTGACTCTCAAAAATCAAGCAAAAATGGATTTCACCCTTGTAGTTCCCCTACTGGTGCCCTACATTATCATATAATTTGGGCAGTGAAGACATCCATAGAGAGACATATAGTTAAGTGATGAAACCAGCATATAATATTCTGGGTAATTGACGACACTGGTGTTTCTTCATCTCACAACATCCCACCAAGATACAATCTTGACTTGGATGGCAAGCTGGGATCTAAATAAATTCACCACAATGCTATTCTGTCTGATATAATGTTTCATATTAAGTCCCTTTCATTTTTGAGCATTTTCTGATTTTTTTTAATTGTTACATATTGATGAAAGGTTAAATATATATATCCGACCTTAAATAGATGAGAAGTCAAAAGCTTAGAATTTATATTAAATCTCATCTAATCAATGTTTAAAATTTAAAAACTGAAACAGGAAAACTGGTTGCCAGACAACTATTAAAAGTGCAGCAGATTGAGCACATGAAAATCTATAAGAAATAGTACATTTTATCTCTGAAGCAGGCAACTTCAGAAAAATTACTGACTAGTGAAATAGGACTTAACGTTGCAAATGGGTGTGCAAGTGTAAATGCTTAGCACATAGCTTCTGAGAATATGCTAATTACAAGTTTACCAGCCACATGTTGTTAGATGCTGAGAGCTAGAAAAATCAACCATATCCAAACCATGGCACTGACTATAACAAATATGAATCGAGCATAAGACAATACCCTGATCCTGACTGCATTCTGATGGCAGCCCGAGTGCAGGCCCAGAATTGGTGATGCATACAGTGTACACAGGGTCAAGTGTAATCACAGAGACGTTTATGAGAAAATTAATCACTCCTTGATTGCACTCTATAGGTTTTCCAACACAAGTGTTCAAGTGTGATTGTAACTCTCCAATTTGCTTTCTTGACCTTAAAGGTCTCCTTGAATATCAAGGACCATTCAAATGAAAACTAAATGCCTTTGAGTTGTGTTATTGTTTGCAGAATATTTTTAAGGCTCTGTGGTGGTGACAGCTGTGACCAGAAGCTTTACGTTTTTTTGTCTTTTCTACATGCCCCTGTTATGGTAGCCAAAGGTCAAGGTCAACCTTACAAAACACATTTTGGGCCATAACTCATAAATTCATAGAGTAATTGAGACATAGTTGGACACAAACGTCTCGCTGGATGAGTAATGACATTTTGCAACCCTAAAACTTGAGTGATTCCACTCACATTTAGCAAAAAACATTCCCTGATTTAAATTTGGCCACCATCCCGAGCGCTTGCTTCATGTGTATGCATGCTGCATCTCCTCCTCTGTGTCGAAACTGCAACCCTGCACCTTAAATTTTGGTTAGGGGGAAAGGAAAGAAATATTTGGAAAACAAATGTGGAGATTAAGGCATCTGGTGAGCAAAACACTCGCTTGGTCTGGATAAATTCATGGAGCATAACAAATACATATGTGGGAAGGGAAAAAAAAGCTATACTCCTGGTTATTTTCTTCATTTGATGCACAACCCTAGGTCATTAATACTTCAACTGAGAACTGTTGGTTGGTATTGTCGCAAGAGACCAAGCTGTTATCACAGCTGACTTTTCCCAGCATGCAGGATGGGTCAGTTTTGCAGAGAAGCCGACGTTTGCTCTATGCTCAAGTTGGAGGTTCTTGGTGCAATTGCATACAGTATGCGCTCCTGCAAAGGGGAGCAGATTCGGGCTTTGAGCAGGAGCTCTGGAAGCTTTCCAGAGGTGCATAAATCTCACTTATGTGACCTTGAAAAGTGAAATAAATAATATGAAGTAAGGTTTTTGCTTTCTATGGGAAGAGCTGTGAACTTTCTTATCCCGCTTTGTAAAGCTAAAGCGTCGATAACTGTGCAGCAGCAAACTCTAGTCGTCGTAACCACAACATCCATCATTTCTTCACTGAACCTAAACTCCAAACATAGAGGTGTCGATTTAAAGGTCATGAAACTGTTGTTTTTTTTTTCCTTTACACATTCATACTGCTTCACAATTGCAAGGTGGCATTCAGTATTTATTGAAGATAGATGATGGGGACAGTAAGGATGATAACACTAATAATTCAATTGATAAATCAGGTTGGTCAGGAATCTATTATTACCCTGTGCCTTTCTCATCTATAACCAGTGGCTGAACCCCGCTAGCAGTCATTTCCCATCTCACAGACTGTCTGGATGACTGATCAGGGTTGTGATTGTCTCCCTTCTCCCCAACACACCACCACCACATACGTCAGCAGCAGCACATACATCTTGAGCAGTCTGTAACTCGAAGCCAGAGCAGTCTAAAGTCCCAGTAAACGTTGCAATCAGCGGAAGAATTGGGCCAATTTCTCATAACCTTGTCTTCACATGGCACCTTGCCTTGAATCTTAAGAGTATGAGACCCTAGCAAGTGTTAAGTCTGTCAGCAAAGCAGCTATATTGTCCTAGTATGTTTGAAGAGGGTAAACAGACATCTAATTATCTGTCTGCCCACAAAGGCTGCATGGTCATTGTTGACCTGATAAAATGGGCTTGCCACAAACCACGGGTTTCAGCATGCACAAACAATAGTTATATAACATTGCAGCCTCTTTCACGAACCTTCTCTGTGCTTTTGCTTTCATATATATGTATATTTTTTTTAATTCTATGTAGACACTTCATAAAACAATGATGTGAAAAGGCCCTCACAGGTGTACTTTATTCCTCTTACGCTGAAAGCCCAAGTACGTAATATTCATTCCCAAACATCAAACTTCTGTGTCTTCAAAACCATTTTTGATTTGTCGCTATCTTTTCTTCAAGCGATCAATACAACTCCCTCATAGTTTGAAAAGTTGACTTTGTGGACTTTTGATGAAACAATTATCTTTGCTTTCAACAAAGCCAAAGCTTCTCCTTCAAAAAAGTAAATCCCATCAAAAAAGACTTCAAAAGGCGTCTAATTTATAAGCACATTAAACTTAACGATGAGTTCCAATTGACCATTGCTGAGGGGAGATGTTCGATGTTCAGCATTATGTTCAGTCCGGTGGCAGAGTTCTTTATCTTTTTCTTGAAGAGAAAAGCAAAATCAATTGTGAAAAAGTTACACATGATTCATTGTTAAGGCACAATCAAAGCAGCCGCAATTTCTCCAAATAATTATGAACAATCTCACATCTTGGATTGCACATGTCTAGCCATAATAGGCATATAAGCAAGCATTGAAAGGCGCCGTGTAAATTGACAGTCCTTTTTTTTTTTTCCTCTCTGAAAATCTTCAAAAAATAAACAAAATGTGTGCTGATCAATCTAGTAACATAAGTGCAGCTCTTGTCAATATCTCCTTTACAATGGAGACTTGATGTTTGGAGCCATTAGTTATGGCCAACTTGCCAAACGAGGAATTGATTGCTGGCCGGTTTAAATGCAGCAGCAATCATTTCTCAAAGAAAAAAAAGGGCTACTGTGTAGCCACACATGGATGTATGAGCTGCTTAAACTACTTTTAATTTCAACGGCGGTTGTCACTACACACTTCAGTGTTCTCCGGTGTTACTTTTACACTTGTTTCTTTGAGCTTCAGTGGCCTTACACAGCCACATCAGATCACATTAAAATTTTACAGTCCGCTCCAAAACAACACTTCTTAAAAAAAATCAGAGGGAAGTCTATTCAAACATACAGGTTTGTCCACGTGTGAGACTGCTTTTTGAACGGCAGTTTGATGAGCGCTCTCATGCTGTGATGACTGACATCAATTTAAAATTGCTGCAACAGTTTCATATATGTTTAACTGAATTTCACATGCAGACTAAAAGAGTTTGAGCTTTTTAATTACATCTGGCACATTTTTGTGAGTGTGGCACTTTCACAGAGTTTACGTATCTGAGAAAGAAAAGGGTCACTAATCCAATCCTAGGTTAGGATTTAAAGCACGCGTTTAGTGGCTTTACAGCATGTGAGCCTTTATATGTGGATGTCTATAGTCAGCGAAGATATATTTCTACGCTTCAAATACTTGAAGCATATTTTTTAATTAAATTCTTCTGTACACCAATTTACTTATGTAAGACCTAAATTTTATATTTGCGTTGGTGTATTTTTTATATTGACACTTATCTAAATACAAGCTCCGGCTCCTTCCTCCACCCTGGATGTAAAAATATTGTGCAGCATACAATGAATAACATGGATGTGTAGGACACCAAAATTCCTCTAGTACTTTTTAATAATGTCCTGGCTTCACTCCCTTTGTGCTAGCAAAGCATGATCCCAGTACTATGATGGGGCATTATAACCTATAGTACTTATTACAATGACAGGGAGACAAAACTGATGGCTGTATGAAGATTTACTGCCAGCTGCCATAAGAAACAGACGCAACTCAAATCCACTTTGTGACAACAACTACTTAAAATGTAGGAAATTGACTGAGACATACATTTTATATTTCACGTTTACGCTTCGTCACAGTGGGGGTCTCCCCTGATACTGGGCCTCAATCGGCTGAGGCGATTGAGAGCACAGACCGCCATCTCTCTATAGAGGGCACCCACAGACCCAGAATGTCTTGTTTGCTAGAGCTGTGTACATTTTGTATTTGAAAGAGCAGCAAGTCAATGAATCTCGATAATGCGAGAGCCGGGCCACATAACTCACGTTGATAGTCCTTACATTGTGCCAAGAGGCAATAAATCTGCTCTGTGAGACATGAATATGCAGTGGCAGTCAGTTTGGCTTGTTCTTGCTTGCATGCCCCCTAATGCACAGTTTATTCCTCTCCCCCATTCCAAGCAGAAAAATAAAACCAATGAGCCACAGCATTATCTCATCAACAGCTTGCATTAAGCATAAAAGAGTAGCAGTGCATCTTTTAAAATATGCTTAATAGCTGCAAATCATTAATGTTAAAAGAAAATAAATATTTTTGTTTTATTCAGTGCTGGCGTACCAGAAATTGAGCTTAAAATTGTCATTTTTTTTAAATATGTTGGTTGTGATTATATGTTTCCAGAAAATGAAACATCTATTCATCTATGTATCTATTTATTTTAAAGCAAAACACATGTCTTTATATATGATTAATTAACCTAAAAGCATTGTTAATTTTTAAATAAAAGTTATAAATGAATCCTGGAAGCTTTAGCTTTAACCTTTCTAAACGTAACTTATAACCTTAAGCTGTCTGGTTCAGTTTGCTTTATAATACATCGAGTGTAATGTGTAATTTAAACAGCAAATTCCATACATCCAACCTGTACACTGCAGTGGAGAATGAGGCATAAGCAGCACTCTGTATATGCGACCTACAGCTTATGGTTGACGGTTGAAAACAAACAAACAAAAATAGGCAGGCAGGCATCAAGCAGTTGAGGGATAAATGTATTCATTGACACTGACAGAAATAACAGTGATAAAAAACCTGCTTTGTGAATGGCCCAACCCTCAGCTGACACTTATTTCTCTCATGCTAATAATTTATCCCATTCCCAGTGCTGTAGGCAGCTGGATGGTTTTCCTTCTTTTTACTTGGGGCAAAAAAAAATTGCAATTTTTATCTCCGGGCCAAAAAAAAAAAAAAAAAAGAATCGCCAACATTTCCGAGAACACAACTCAAAATGGTGAAACAAATTAATAAAGATATTATAATGAACCTGTACACAGCATTTGAAAAGAAGCAGTGAATCGAGCGATCATTTGGATCCCTCTCACCTCCATAAAACACTTCTTGGACATAGTTGAGAACTATGCGTAACGACGCGTGCCTCTAGTGGCACCGTGGAAGGAGGCTCGTCAGACGCACGCTGATGCACAGCTTTCAGCACTATCTTTCCATCCAGCACAAACTGGAAGATTTGTAAAATCAACACTGTTTAACAGGGGTCCCTTTGAGCAGACTGGACGTTCTTCAATAACCAGCCTCCTGTAATCACCGTGCGCAACTGTAGCGGAGCGTCACGGAACCGCTTTCTTCCACTCTGTTCTGAACTCTTATCGTAAATGGAATGAAGGACTGGAGTGACTGAACTCCAGCATTTTTCTTTTTTCTTTTTTTGTATCACTGAAGTGTATTGAAAATCCTCGGTGCTCATGGTGTAACCTTTTTCTCTGTTTGTCTTTCGGACGACAGAATCGTCCGAGACGACCCAAAGTTCCGCAGGCGCAGTTCTCCTCTTCATCAGCGGTGTAGGAGTCCGACTCGGCTGTTGCCGTGGTACTTGCCAGTAGACAGATAGCATCGTCGGTAGGAGGAGATAAAGAGACTCCTGCAGGCTAATTGTTGCAGCCTGCGTTCGCAGGTGTTTCGCTGATCTGCCTGTGAGAGACTGGGGGCTTCATCCTGATCGGGTCGCTTTCAGACTTGTGAGAAACAGAAAAAAAGAAACCCCGGGAGAATGTTGCACCAAGTACAATGAGCGCTGATTTGTCGCAGACTCCAAAATCCATATATGATCCGTCGAATTCAGTTTTGATGAGCAATTTTGACTCGTCTTTGGAATTTTAAAAAGTGGATCCCGCGACTTTACAACCATGCGAAATACTTGGCTGTCCCCCCGGAGTGCGATTAGGGATTACTGGACATCGCTGATTGCATGTCTCTTTTGGATTCAGTACTCTTACGGGATGCCTCATGTTATTCGAATAGGTAAGTTGCCCACCGTTGCATTTGCGCGCACACACACACACGTTTGTACCGTAACCCTGAAAGTTGATACCCATTCAGTGCATTTCAGTGTCCTGCTTTCTCCGCGACAGCAAGTAGTTTTTGTGTGAAATAAACGGTCCCTTTCATTCCCCGTTCTCTGCAGCCCGGTCGGGTGTAAATGTTCATTTTACTCAAACGACGGGAAAAGGTTAAGAGAGAAGCGCATTAAAGCACATGCTGCCTGGAATACTGAGGATGCTTTCTCCGCTCAGGAACCATGCAATGAAATACTGTGGCTTAGTGTGACCTCTATGCACTCTGCTTTGTCCGTTACATTTGCAACAGCCAGCATGTTGAGTCACCAGCTAAATAAGGCTCATTGCCATGCCTTCTGGACTAAGTTTTTAAGGACAGGCTGTCAAACTAAAGAACACAGTTATAAATCAGAAAAACAAGCTCCATCCAAAAGTTTTATAACGTCTTATATAAAATATTTAAGGAGACTAGTGTGGTCCTGAGATAGCAGTCAAATCACACAATAACACGCTCACAGCGTTAAAATAAAGTCTTGTTCAGGTAATTCTTTGTTACTTCACCCAAGAAGAAGCCAGGTGTGTGGTGGCTTTGTCTTTTTCTCATCACTCACTGTGGAACAATGTGAGAATTGTCATCTGGAGCTGGCAGTGCGCTGAAACATTTTGCGCGGCCAAGAGACAGAAACAGAATGAAGATCAATACGTTTTTTTTTTGTCAGAAGGCAAATCGTTTTTGACATTTGGCAGAGTGCCGTGCAGGACAATTACTCAAAATGGCACTGGTCCACATTAACATACCATTACAACAGGCTGAGTACAGGGAGCGAGTGCGTCTTCCAGCTGTAAGTGATGAGCGAAAGTGGAATACTGTTGCAAAAAGACACAGTCCATGTCTTACACCGTTACAGCGGGGGAACTGCCACAGTAAACCAGTTGTCTCTGTCTATGACATCTCTGCAAATCATCAATATCCCACTCTGATTTTGTAATTCATAATTCCTGGCAAGCACTGTGGGTGGTCCCCAAAAAGCTAAATCAATTTAAATTAAAGTTATTCGACTCCATCACAAAGAAGCATAGCTGCCTTTTATAGCTCAATAACCTTGAGTGAATGCTGCTGACCTTCTGTATATTTAATGCACATTTTGAATTAAAGCCAAAGAACCACAATGCATAAAATCAACATGTGTGGAATAATTTTTACTGCCTGGGATTATATGGAGCCATTAGACAGGCCTTTGTACCTGTGATTGACTACTGTGTTCTGAAGAGCCCTGACTCCTGACACCACTGTTTTATGGACTTTGGTGATGTCTTAGAAACTGTGCAAATCCCCAGGCTCGCCTTCCTCTGGTCTAAGGGCATTTTTTTCCTCCTCTTATTTATTTATTTATTTATTTATGGCAGCAGCTCAAATGAAGACCTGAAATAGACTTGACAGGCTTTTATTTTTAAAAATGTCAAAGTGCTGAGACAAATTTACCCTGAAATGTGCTGCAGTTCTACTACTGCTTTTTTTAGTATCTATCATAGCTTGCAGTGCAGGAACAGTTTGGCTGCCCTTTTTTTAATTTTTAATTTTTTAATGTTTCTGGGATTTTATTTTGACCACAATGAGGACATGCAGAAAATTGAAAATTTACCAGAACACCAAGAAAAAAAAAAAAAAAAAAATAAAAAAAAATA
>VUQK01004657.1:13026-26887 GCA_015106715.1 Bujurquina vittata | reverse complement strand
TTTATTGTGTGTGTGTGTTCTTTGTGTCATATATCTTTTTCTCTATTGTTATTTTTTTTTTATTTTTTTGAAAAAAAATATATATATATATATATATATATATATATATATAGTATATCTCCATTCAGCTAACAAATATTGTGATATTATTTTTTTGTCCATATTGCCCACCCCTAGTCCAGACACAGATTTGTAGGGGGGCAAAAATCTCAATGGTGTTCTTCATGTATTTGAATACATCTGCATACAGTATGAAAGTGTATGCTGAGGGGGAAATATATATTATTTTTGCACCACTGTGTGCTCAGTTCTAATGTTGCTCTGCTGCATGTGCTGCAGTTGTCTTTTTTTTCAGTCTGAAGACCAACTGAGGCTGTTTCTAGTTCTATAATATGCTCTCTTCAAAACGGGTGAAAAAAAATTAAACTTGTATTTTGTAGTAGGTCATTATCTAGTAATTACATACGGCCAACTTATTTATTCCAGAAATTTGCTGCTACAATAACTTTAATGGATAATTATTCACCTCTTTCCCATCATTCTTTTGTTTTCATTCTCAGGTCAAACAGAGAGTGTCAGATCGACCAGCACCACAGGAACCAGTGCCAGTACTGTCGTCTGAAAAAGTGTTTCCGCGTTGGTATGCGCAAAGAAGGTAGCTATCCAGTTCCATGAATTATTTTGCTATTCATTCAGTTTCTCTGGAAATAATAAGAAACATTGTGGCACATGGTGTAATTGTAATTGCACAATAGTGGAAACAGTGCAGGCGAATGAATAAAAAGGCTACTTTCGGGTGCTCCCTTATTCATATGGGTTCGCCACCGTGGGTAGCTCTGCATATCTGATTTTGGCAGATTTTATATGCTGGATCTTGCTCTCAACCGGGGATCTTTTGTTTGTTGGGCTTGTTAGGTTGTAAACCACTACACTATGAAAAAAAGAAAGAAGGTATATTCAGTGTGAAGCCTCAGAGAGTCTTCTCATTATTTCCATTGGCTGCTTTTAGAAAAGAATAAAAACCAATCATGGTACAGTAGTAATTGGCTGCTGGTGTTATCTTTCCTTCTCTGCTCTGTAGTGCAGAGAATGCCACACATGGCTGTCTAGGCCCTATCATGGCTTAGCAAGCCATGCGTGTCAGCTCAATGCCATGTACTAAGTGGCTTAATCTAGTGCCTGCGTAACAGTGACTGAGAGGGATACAGGGCTAAGACACCTGCGTCCCAGAGCCTTAAGCCTCTGGGTGAAGCTACAGAAACCCTCCAACTTGTTGGCTCAATCAAGAAGAATCCAATATGGGAACTTCACCCTAAGTGGTGGATCAAGTGAGGCATCAGCAAATGTCACTCTGACAGATAGGCAGAAACAAACAAACAAATAAATAGTTGCATACAGACACAATCGCACCAATAGTTAGGAGGTTGCAAGCACATACATCCTCTTTGAGGGTCTTGAGTTATTTTATTCCTCGTAATCACAGATCATAAAGCACGCTAACTAGACACAATATGAGTCCCTGTAGAGAGATTCCCTTTGCTCCACTACCTCGACGGAGAGGTCAGAGGTCAGAGTCAGCTACTGGGCAGCATTCCTACTATATATATGAATTTAGCATCTTGCTCAAGGACACTTAAGGAGGGCAGATGCTCATACCAGGAATTATTGTCCTCAAATGGTGGAATCCCTATTCAGTAATCCACCCTTGTGTCTCAGTTTTGGCAGTAATGCTGTCTGTCACGGCTGTGGCGCTTCCGCAACGCCAAGTCTCACAGGATGCTTTTGAGTGTGGAAGAAATTTTCTTTGTGTATCAGCACAGGGATGCACTAAGGTTATCCCAATGCCATGTTGTAATTTTGCTGCAGAATTAATATTACTATTTGAAAGACTTTAATGGAAAGTAAATTTTTGTTCCAAATTCTCTATTTTTTGTGGATAGCCTTCATTTAGTCTTGTGTGCACATGAGTGTTTCTCCCCTGTTTCATGCTGGGTTTGATTGTGGATGCTTTTAATGTTGGAGAATAGCTTCCTAATTGGGTTAGGCCTGTGTGCTGATAATCAGAAATACACTGTTAGCTGAATTCAGTTTTAACTTTTCTTCTTCTTGGTCTTTTCAACCAAACTCCCCTCCATCACCCCCCTTTGTTCTTTCCTTTCCTTTCCTTTCCTTTCCTTTCCTTTCCTTTCCTTTCCTTTCCTTTCCTTTCCTTTCCTTTCCTTTCCTTCCCTCCCCTTTGTCCCCCAACCAAACTACAGCAGTTCAACGCGGTCGCATCCCACCTCAGCCGAGCCTCAGCCCCTCCATTACACCCATAGGTGGTGCCAGCGGCATTGGAGGTGGTGAGTTTTATAACAACAACAATGGAGGTAGTGGTGGTGGTCAGCCGGTGTCAGAACTTATTTCCCAGCTGCTGCGAGCTGAGCCTTACCCCAACAGTCGCTATGGACACCAGTACAACCAGCAGGCCGGTCCAGATAATGCTATGGGCATAGATAATATCTGTGAACTGGCTGCCCGGTTACTCTTCAGCACAGTGGAGTGGGCCAGAAACATCCCTTATTTCCCTGAGCTGCCTGTGTCAGACCAGGTTAGAAGATTATTATTAATTAAAAGTCATTCATACAATTTGATTTTGTAGACTTCCCTATTTATCAGGTTATATTGTGGGAATTGTAAAAAATAAACAGAATGAATTGAGTAAACATAAAAGTGTTGGGGGTACTTGATTGAGACATTACTAAATCCTTAGGTGGCCTTGCTGAGACTTAGCTGGAGCGAGCTGTTCATCCTCAGTGCGGCCCAGTCAGCCCTGCCGCTGCATATGGCACCTCTTTTGGCTGCGGCTGGTTTCCACTCCTCACCTATGTCAGCGGAGCGTGTGGTGTCCTTCATGGACCAGGTGAGGGTGTTCCAGGACCAGGTGGACAAGCTGACCAGGCTACAGGTGGACTCCGCTGAGTACAGCTGTCTCAAGGCCATCGCGTTATTTTCGCCAGGTGATTAATGCTTCGGGTGGCTAATAAGACTAGAAAACTTGCTCATTGATGTTACCTGCTGCAGATTTGACAAAGGAATGGAAAAAAAATCTGTGCAGCACAACCTCAGATAGCTTGACTTTTATTGGATCCTACATTTCCCATAATGCAGCTTGATGGTACCTGGAAAACATCCAGCAGATTTATCTTTCCAGATTTGACAAAGACACAGAATACACTTTAGAGCTGTTTTAAAAAGCTTAAGGATTTATAAAAACGATCTTCAGCCCATAAACAGACCTTATTCCACTTTTTTCATGGGCAAGTTCTGATCACAAAAAAACTGAAGGCTAAAAAAAATTACTGGATGACAACAATAGAAGGAGCTGCTGGTAAAATAGGAAAACTAAAATAGGAAAAGTCTGAAGTTTGCCTCATTTATTTAGCAATTTACCTCCTATGGCACCATCTTCTGGTTGATTATTGAAAATGCAGTAATATTTGAAGTGCTTTGTAATTGGCGTCATCATTGATCATCATGAAGCTCTGTGCTTATCCTAACTTAAGTCATATATAAGCATTTGTCTTACAGAAATAGTTTATTGTGACTGTCACTTCTAAAAGTGATCATTATTTAAAATAAGCCTTGTAGATGAGGTTTAAAAATCATGTTTTTGTTTGAGATCATGTATAGGATGAAGCACTATGGTTTCACATGTTTCCCTCAGGCGTATTTTATCACATTATTTGCTGGGATTTCATCCTTCCTCTAGGTTCATCACGACTCTTTATGTAACCTGCCCACACTATTAAGTAACTGCCTCCTCCCTCCTCCCTCTTAGATGCCTGTGGTCTAACAGACCCAGTACACGTGGAGTCTCTGCAGGAGAAGGCTCAGGTGGCTCTGACAGAGTACGAGAGGATGCAGTACCCGAGTCAGCCTCAACGCTTCGGCCGCCTCCTCCTGCGCCTGCCCGCCCTGCGTGCCGTTCCTGCCAGCCTCATCTCCCAGCTCTTTTTCATGCGCCTGATAGGAAAGACACCCATTGAGACACTCATCCGGGACATGCAGCTCTCCGGAAACTCAATCAGCTGGCCGTATGTCCCAGGACAGTAGCTCCCTGACAGATGAGGTCTCCGTCTGGTAATAGTGACGACAAGGACCCACAGGAATCCTCCTGACTCATCACTATCCATCTGTGTGGTTATCAAACTGCAGTGCCAGCTGGCCATCATATGCACTGTACTGTAACCGCTCAATTCCCCCTCATGTACGAGCCCTCAGTCTCCACATGGGCCTCCAGAAGAAGACAGTAGAAGAATAGAGTAGCCAATGCCAAGCTGGAGCTGTCTTGTTGCCAGTGCCGTCATTCTGGTGCCAGGTCTCAGGCCAGAGACCAGCTCCTCATGCTGGGCTCCGATATGGCCACCTCAGCCAGTCATGTCACCACCCACATGTCACAGTGACTAAAGACTCTGCAGTTTCATGTAGAGGGCAGCAGCACCCCACTACAAATACATTTAGAGAACAAAACTGTCCTGCCAATGAACGTCGGAGGAACAGTATTTCCCACACGGGGCTCATTTTCCATGGCTCACCATTTGTGATACAGTAACCTTTTTAACCAAATAACTGACAGCAGGATGATCCGGTATCATCACTATTATGGATTGAGCCGTGCGCCTCGCTGTTGAAGGGAAACCCTTGACTTTTACTGCTCTCTTACCTCAGCACTGAGGAAGACACTAAGGTGCTCCTGAAAAGGGGAAGAAAGGAAATAAAACCAAGGATAATTCACCAAAGTCTCTCACATCATCCTCCGAGATGGTTCCTACACAGAGAAAAAAAAAGATGAACTTGTGTCTGCCTGACCGTTAAGTGAACAGCGCATTTAAATTCATCCACAGGGCTCACTGTTGGTGTAGTTGAAGATTAAAAAAATTAATAAAAGGCATAGTAACACAAGAAAGGACTAATACCTCACTAGACATCAGAATGCTTTAGTCTGATATTTCCTAAACGCAAACCTCTGTAAATTTTGTTCACCAGAAACCGCCTTCTTTTTGACAACTGCCTTGTTTTTCAGTATAAATTTGGGACAACTATGTAATACGAGTCTTACATCCCCCCAGAGTAATTTTCAGTTGTCTACTGAATATGAGTTTTGACTCAGTAAATATGGTGCATTCAGCATTATTTTGATCAAACCTTTTGTTTTTACAGACACTGAGAAACGGCAGGCTGACGTCTAACTCTAACTTGAGTTCCATTATTTGAAACAACTCTAAATAATAAGAATTAGCTTGAAAAATGCAGCTCAGAGAGTTAACAATCGACACTAAATCGACAGTTAAATCCCAGTTTGCGTTTCTGGAGGAACACGATCTCGTGAAACTGTAATGAAATGTGTACATATATATATTGAGGCCAGCTTTGTCTTTTTTGCATGTTCAAGTGTTATTTTGGATCTCCGTTAAGTTGATACTGTTTCGCTATTTTTTTAATGTAATTAAAGGTTCATTTAAACATTAAAGTATTTGCCTTCAATGGTAGCTCCGAAATGTTCTTTTTTTCCTACCTGTATTTACATGAAAATACCTCTGTCATCTGTTAAGATGTCAAGAAAGAAACTGAATGCCATGGCAACTAATATGACGTAGAGCCGTTCATGCTCTTGTCTTTTAGCATCTTGAGTGTGTCTCTACTGTTAAGAATGATCTGAGACAATGTTGTATTTGATGAGGATCCAGTGGAAAGACTGCATTTGCAGGATATTTAATGCCAAATGATTATAGTATCTGTGAGAGATGGGGTTTCCTAGTCCACCTGGATTTGCCTCACACAGATATTTCGAGAGGCGGGTTACAAAATCAGGACTGTTTTAGATATTTTAAAAGAAATAATAATAAAAAAAATCCAAACTCAACATGTTTCAGCAATTATCAATTTAAGAAGCCAGGGTAGAAGGGTGCAACTCTGCTTCTTTATTTGCCACTGGGCCCTTTCCCCGAGTCTACAATTCACACAACCATATTGTAGAGAAAAAAATAATACTGTTGAATGTTTTCTCTTTGTGTTACTGAGTTCTTAAGATTTAAAATTTCACGTGTATGGCAACGTTATTAAAAGAATCAAATGATGACAGTGTGTCTTTTGTTATGTTTGTTTTTTTCCCAAACTTGTTGAATAAGTGTTGTAATTTCATCTGTATGAAGAATGCCAAATAAACACTACAACATGTACCGCAAGTTTGTTGTTGAAAATAGACTGAGGAGTTCCACTATGTCATTCTGACATTTGTCATTTATTTCAATTAAATTACAACTAAAAGAGAAATCTTATACTTAAATGTGACAAGCATCAACAGTGCTGTTTGCATTGAAACCACACAGAATGAAGATGAATAGTTGCTCTATTCTGACAGCTGCATATGAGGTTCACTGACTGTAGGACCATATTAGGGCCACCATGCTGGGAGGTGCTGTGTGGTCAGTGAGGGGGAAAAGGAGCCCAACAAAGCTGGTAAATGCTGGATGAAGTCTTGTGTCTTCGGTACATTTCTCTGGGCAGATGAATAATGTACACTAGCAAAAACCTTGGTCGTAGATTTTCACCAGGCGTTTGATGTGGAAAAGCTTTTGCCGATGTTCTTTGCTCTTCTTTTTCTTTGCTTGATACTCAGGCGTCTAGAAAAATTCAGGGAAAAAAATCAATACTATCAGTTGTAGCAGTACTGCATTGCAGTAGAATACTTGTAACATTTTTAGGAATGTATTTATTCACTTTATTTCACTTTATCAAATTTGTGTTCTGTAAAGATAAGCTAGAACCAGGAGACACTTAGCCTAACATTATGACCGTAAAACAGCTAGCTACTTTAGTGTAATTATATAAACATATCATAACTTGTTATAATCCACAGAAAGCTCCCAAACTGGGCTGTTTAAGTGCGAATTTAAATTTAGTGAGGTTGCCAGGTAACTACTGACTGACTACAGGTGTTCAATGCACCCAGAAACATAAGAGAAATAAACGACACAATCAAAGAACGATCCGTGGGAAGACTTCAGAAAAGCAAAGATGCTGGTAAAAGTATAACTTAAAAGGTTGTTTAAACCTTAATTTTGGAAAAAAGTCTTTTGAAACTTTTTATTTGATTTTCCTGGTGACTCTTAACCCGCACTTTTTCTGTTTGGGTGACCACTATTTATGGGCTCAACTGCTTCAAGTCCTACTGATTACAAAATTTTGAAAGAATGGTCCCCACTAGAGTCCCCATTAGAAGGAAAACTAAGCCAGGGTATGCTAACTGTGCTAATGACTTATGATAAATTAGTCATTAGCCAATTAGCATGCAGAGTCCCACTTTTTCAGTCAACTGTCTGTTTGTGACATGCCAAAAAGCTAAGATGAAGTTGGCAAAAATGTTCAGCTTGAGGCTTCAAAGCAGCTCTTCACTAACCAATGAGTAATGGCACAGTGGCCATGTCCATCTTTTGTATACAGTCTATGATTTTAAGTTTGTTTGTTCAGAATCTCTCAGCTAGAAAGTAAAGAATAATAAACTAATCTGCAAACTTTACAGTATGACATCACAGATCTTATTATACTCACTCTTTTAAGGTCTTTCAGTCGGTTGTACTCATCTGCTACACCCTAAAAAAAGGGAAAAAAATTCAAGATTTTGCTGACCTTATGCCGGGAAATTGTGAAATAGTACATTATAGTACATATTATATACCACATATTATAGAAATAGTATATTAAAGTAAAACATTATTCTGATTAGCTTTAACCATCCATCCATCCATCCATCCATCCATCCATCCATCCATCCATCCATCCATCCATCCATCCATCCATCCATCCATCCATCTATCCATCATCCATGCACTTCCTTTGTTTATTGAACTCCAAGTGAGATATTTACAATGTTAAACAAAAATGTTGTGGATTTTCTATGTCCAAATTTCACAAATTCTTTGTGTAGTCTTGCTGTCATGGTGCTGGCAGGTGGCCCAGTGTTTTGTGTTCTTTTGGTTTTATTTAAATTGTATCTCTGATTATGTTTATTAGTCCTCTTTTATTTCTAGTTCCTGGTGTTTCCCTGTGTCAGGTCTGCGTTTTTGTTCCCGTCTGTCTTCCTGTTTTATTTTGATAGTCGTCCAGTCCCTGTCTGTTGTTTTCAGTTTTGCTAACCCTGGTCTAGTAATTAGCCTCACCTGTGTTCTCTTTTCCCTCATTATCCTCTTGTGTATTTAAGTCCAATCTTTTCTATGCCTGTTGTTGCGTTGTCGTCGTCGCTGCTCCCTTTGTTATATGTGTCCCCCTGCCTGTTCCCATTTAGTTCTGGCCTCAGTCCGGCACAGTTTAGCTGTACTGTTTGTTTTTCCTTTTTGCAATAAACCTCTTTTAAGTTCATCCATCCGTTTCTGAGTCCTGCATTTGGGTCTGCCTTTTCCTGCCTGCCACAGCAACCATGACACTTGCATACAGTCAAGGCCCCAACTCTCCACCTTGATGGTGGAACAACAGCTAAATATATAAATAAATTACAAAAACATTATTTCCAAAAGCCACAGCCACATCTGGCCAGTATATTCCCCTGGTAGTCTACCCTAAGCTTTTCCACTTCATGCACCCTCCCCCTGTTTTTCTCCACCTGGTACTTCATGGAGTCTTCATCCAACGCGTCCAATTCTCGACTCAATTTGTGCATCTGGTCACTGATGTCATCTAGCTCGCTACAGAGTCTCTTATAGCAGGACAGATCGGAGTCAAACTCCTTCTTGTATTTCCTGCGCTGCTCATCTGAAGTTATCTCTGGGTACAGCCTGGAATGATGTTAATAGCAAGACATGAAATCATTGTTACATTAAAACTGTTATTGGGGCAGAGGCAGATACAAAGGGGAATGAGCTTTTCATTAGTATCTCCACCAGTATTAAATTAGCTAAAGTGCCTTAAAGGCAACTGTGATCCTGAGCAGTTCTTTCTGATATTACTGTATTTTACTCTAAAAATAATATAAATACTGCGTCATTTTTCTTATTGAAAGATGTGACTGATTAAAACATAGTTAAGCCCGGGGGCATGATCTTCACTTAAATGTGAGTATAACCAAAGGGAATTTTTAAAAACTGACACCAGTGCTAATTTTTCTTGCTTAGTCAACATCTACTCTGATATTTAAGATTTTTTAACTTCCGCTCATTCCTGCATAAAAAAAAAGATTGCTAAAAGGAAGAAAAAGCATCTGAACGAGAACACAAACGCTCTCACGCGTCAGACTTCTTTGCATCTTTTTAACACAATACAACTGAAAACATTGTTTTAAATAAGTGGACATTTACTCTTTTAATTTGAGTTTTAAGACTATATCTTACAGTTTCTGTTTGTTTAATTATTCTATTTATTTGTTATTTAAATGAACACCCCTGAAGCTGCACTTGCCTCAACTAAATACTTTCTCACATGGTGAACTCACTGAGGTTGCAGCATTAAGTGGCAGCAGAGCCTCAGCTTACCTGTACAGGTAATCTGTGTGGTCCCGGTCCAGCCCGTTGCCGGTGTCTCCTGTGGTGTAACCAGTTTCATACTGGGACTCGATTATTGCCTGAGCAGCAGGTACTGGCTCTTTGCCCTTCCTCTGTTCCTTCTTCACATAATAAGGAGGAGGCCTCCTCCTGCTGTCACTCTCATCTGAAGAGCTGCTGGGGCAAACTATGGCCCTGCTGTTTTGGTACAAAGGCTCAGCGCCACGGGTCTTGCTGCTGTTTGCAGAGAAACTACGGAAAATCAAGACTTAAGTGAAGCTCAGGATACAGATCAACACAAGTGATGTGTTTGACACTGTGAAGAAAATGTGTTTCTTATTCTTTCTATTTAATCATTGGATTAGCTGCAAAACATCAGGCATCAGTCACTGTCCTCACAGGAAGTAAGATGTGTGTGTGTTAAGGCTCAGGAGTGTTTCTGTAATGTGTCCTGTTATTTGGACACGGACTACACCGTAGTGTGCGTCACACACTCATCTGCTGCAAACATCACCCACCTGTTGATTTTATAATTTCCCTCACTGTGGATGCTGACTGCATTGGTGTAGGAGACCACACTGTTCTCCACCCTCAGGTCTGGCGCCGCTCTCTCTGACACAACAGTCGGTGCCTGCTGGGTGCTGCGCACTTCTCCAACATGATTCACCTAAGTCAATATCCGGAGACTCAAATCATAATCCATTTGCTTACTTTCAGGACCTGTGGCTTGAATGACATAATGTCTTTATCTATGTATTATAGTACTGAGTAACATAATGCCATATTTAATATGATGATATAAATGAGATAATCCTCTAAAGGTGTGATATGTATTTTATTAAGCTGGAAAGAAAACCTTCCACTGAATCTGTCTCCTAAGCGCTGAAGTGCAGAACTGGAGAGTTCTCCACACTGCTCAAAAACACTTGGCTCAAAGACAGTGTGCCACTGCCAGACATGCTTCCATGTAGCCAGACTGATACAAGGACAGACACAATCGCTGGCCTTGGCCCCAGCGTGAAGGCATGACAGCTTTAATATCCATTCAGCCTTTAGAGAGAAGAAGTCCTCCTCCAGGTTTTCAGGTTGCTCTCCGGTAAAATCCTCTCTGCATTTCTTTCAACAGCTAACAGAGGCAATTAATTCAAAGGACACACACGCACAGTAAATTCTCAGCTTCATCTGATGCCAGATGCATTTTTACCAGAGCGTTAACAGTGTGAGAGTGCGTGAACATCAATATCATCATCAGCACGCCGAAAAGGCTGGGACTGCAGTGAAGTCACATGTGCTTGTCAAACAGATATTTTAGCACCTACAGTGTAACAGATGCTGCAACCACTGTCAAAAGAAAACATCCTTATATGATGCACAGAATATCAAACACTGAAACTGCATTATGCCTCATTTGATCCACTGTCATATGCATCATTAATGAAGTCTTGTCTGACCTATTTCTATAACAGAGTGCAGTCACACAGGATAAAGGTCTAGTGAGCTGATGTTTGAAAAACGCAGTCAGTGAAATAGATCTTATGAATGTGTGGCTGCAAGACAATCCCCTATGTGAAGAAAAAAAGTAGAGGAAAGCTGTGAGGAATCTGATCCACTGCGGCAGAAAGGTGCACATTCAACTGTCAAATCCAGGCATCACAATTATTTTTAATTATTGACTAAATCTGCAGGTACTCCTAATTCAGTGATTGTGTTGTATATAAAAGGTTGCAAAATATTAAAACTTAGAAATTAACCCTGGAATGAGGTCTTTAGTGACTCATTATTGTGGCAGTTTGTAAATCTATCAAAAGTAATCAATCATCACCATAAAATATGACCTTGAGATTTTTTTCTTTGTAGGAGGACATCTATTTGACTCTGGGGTAGCTCCTGATTCTGATAAAAATAAAATTGAGTTGTTTTTTTTATTCAACATAAGCAACACACAATTTTCAAAAATTATATTGCATTTGCTTTTAATCTACTTTTCATGTATTCTTCTCTAAATTATCTCCCTTAACAGTCATGCTAAATGAAAATGTAGCACAAAACCAGGGGAAATTACATATTAGCCAGGAGTCTAATCTGCAGTAGTGTGTAGTAGCCCCTTCACAGACTGAATCATTTAGTGCCACCACACTCTGTAGGGATTCACACAGCAACACAGCGGCAACTCAACCCTTTTATTCATTATACATGCCACATACATTATATATGCCTTCCTGCAAGGCAAGCATCTTCAGTGCGATACAAGAGTGCCCCAGAATAGGGTCTGCCTCTCCGTGAAGCCACTCAGTATATGCTTTGCACTGATAGGCAGAATATAGGCCAAGACTTTGCTGAACTTATTGAATATGTTGCTTCCCCTGCCTTAATGAGTCATGCTGGACCTGATGCAGTCATACCAAATGGCTACTCTAATAGATTAATCACTGCTAAACACTGCATCAGGCTACTACTGTGAAATACAAATAGCACAGAATCACAAGGCAGCATGAATACTTGCTAAATGCTGGCGGGCTGATGCGCTTGGAGAATGGTTCTCAATGTGGACCCGTTTTTCTTGTGAAATGCTTGGTCCTTTTATTGATACAGACTTCCATAAAACCCCCAAATGACTAAGTCATTCATTATTTGAATTGCTCAAATACCACATCCTTACAAGTAGACATAGTAGTGTCTATGAGATCTGTAAAGATCTTTAACTGTTCCTTGAACTTTTCTTTTTTCAGGGTGCAACGATTGCACAGAACACATCTTTAATGACTTTAAAAATCACGAGTTGGGTGCACAAGTTTGAATTTCTCCAATCGACACAAGATCAAAAATATACATAAAGCCTCAAATATATACATACACTCACTGAAATCTTTTAATAGGTAGGGCTGAAGGTTCTACAATGTCATGACAAGGTCAAGCCCTATTGACTCCTCGTTAGTGATCATTGATTGTTGACAACTAGTAGTTTCTCTTTGCCAGCATAAAAAGGATTTGTTTGACAGCACTCATACTCAGAACAATGGAAAGTTCCAAGGAACTCAGTGAAGATCTAAGAAGGAGAATTGTGGATTTACCCACGAAAGGCCTGTTGGAGCCATTTCTAAACAAGTGCAGATTCCAAGATCACACAATTGTACACAGTGCAAGTTGTTTGGATGTCTCACCGCTTTGCCGAGATCTGGACGGAGACCCAAACTGTCACCCTCAGATGAGAGATAAAACCTTAAAAGCAGGAAATCAACTACCAAAAGCATCAGGCTGAGGTCCCACCTGCTACAGAACATTTAACCAAATATTAATGAGGTGTATGTATTTGGTTGAGCATGCATATATATACTTTTGAGCCTGTGTGGATCAGAGAAAAAAAAAATACATATATATACACACACACACACACACACACACACATATATATATATAATTTTTTAAAGTCATCAAAGCTGCATGCTGGTTAAAAGTCCAAAATTACTGTTACATGAAAATTACAATGATCAACATTTGACCTCAACTGTAAATATGTTCTTTAAATGTTTTGATGTCTTCAGGACTCTTCTACAATGTTGAAATAAATATAAATAATGAAAAACCACTGAATGAGTAGGTGTGTCAAAATTGGTATTATAAATGAAACTATTTTTTTTTTGTAGATAAAATCATTATTCAAACAGCCGTAAGAGGTCGCACACCTGGGAACAAATGGTGCTGTTAATTATGGAGAAGAGTTTATTATGATGCTGCACCTTATTTAAGTCTGTCTCGGGTTTCTGTTGTTTTCTTAAAGTTTCTAAGGCATAATTTATGTAAAATATCCAGAATTTTAAAAAGCCAGTGTGGCACAAATAACAACAATAGTGTAAAGTAATCTACATCATACCTACAGGGAAGCAGATCTCTTATTTCATGGATAAAGGTTAAAAATCAGTTCAGGGCCATTTCGTTAGATGGATGTTGCTCTGATTCCTGATGTTTTGGCTCATTAGCTAGAGAATAATGTCAGTAAAAAATATATAAAACTGTGTTTTTGCAGTCTTTGTTGATGCATGATGTAATATATAATGTAATATGTTGTAAATCTGTAAGTTTTGGGTAAGAAAAAAAAACAGCAGTAAATGAGAGCAGCATTTTGACAGCTGAACGTGATTTGTTAATCTTAAACTTTCTACAGTTCTAGGCCAGTTCCACCAAGTAATGTAATAGTAATTTTGTTTAAAGACAACAGCAGTTTCTATTAGTACCCCCCCCCCCCCCCCCCCTTTCTTTTTGTTTTTTTTTTTTTTATTTAACCCCCCTCTTGTGCCGCTTTTTTCACAAAAAAAAAAATCCAAATTTTGTTTCAAAAACAAAAAAAA
>VUQK01004656.1:3176-19312 GCA_015106715.1 Bujurquina vittata | reverse complement strand
AAAAAATGTATTTTTTTTTAAAAAATATTTTTTAAAAAAAAATTAGCAGGCAATAAAAATTTTTTAAAAAATTTTTTGAAAAAACACGCTTTTTTTTTTTTTTTTTTTTTTTTTTTTTTTTTTTGGCCACTTGAAATTGAAAACATGAATGAAACAAAACACAGCCAACCCCCACCCTTACCCCTGCACCTTCCCCCCTTCTTTTCATTTTGGACAGAGACAGAGGGAGACACTTTCTCATTAATGTGACGGAGACATTGCTCATTTTGGATGCATAGCACACGGTGATTTGATAACAGGGCGGTCAAACAAAATCGCTTTACTTCAAATGCATCCCCAATCCTGTTTTAACAATAGAAAGTATTTAACAGATTCACCAGCATGCTTAAAAAGAAGGGGGAATCATTAGCTTAAACTAAAGAGTGAAATCAATTAATAGAAGTCAGCCGTGATAGTGTGGTGGGACGGCTTGTGTGCTGTTAGTTTGCATTCATAATGTATAGGCTGACAGCCCATTAGACACTATTAAAAGGAAATCAGATTCTGGCCTTCATCCAAAGCCATTAGCCGGTGGGGTCAGCCTGAAGACAAACCGGTAATTGACCGATAGATTCAGGTAAATTGTTGGTCCCTGGGAGAAACAACAATTTTGTTAATTGCATTTTTAACAGCAAATGAAGGGATTACAGGTGCATAATAGCAATGACAGTGCTGTAATGGACCCAGCAATTAGGCAGTACTATTACTTACATTTCTGTAAACGCATCTCCCCCCTTAGCTCTAATGCAGACATCTGAATCATGAAAGGCTATCATGGCACATGCTGTTTCTGCATCTGAAGAAATCAAGAGCCTTAAAGGGTGATGGGAATAGAATGCATAGCCGGTGCTTGGAAAAATGATTTGTAAAGTAAAGAAAAGGTAGTTTCAAGTCTTGCATGAATGAACTGTCAGTTTGCTTCGCTAGATATAAACTGAATTTCACTGAATGGCAACAAAACCTCAGGAGCTAGCTGTCAGTCACACTAATGGACACTAACAGTAAGGTCAGTGCCTGGTGTGGTGTATTATGTGTCTGTGTGTGTGTGAAGAGTCTTTTACTTTTCACAGTTGTCTGGCATTAACCTGTTAGGTTTAAATGGATAAACATTCTTGACCGTGATGTGCTCAAGCATCTTGCAAATTATTGGCAGGGATCAAGGGCCCATTTATCTGTCAGTGCAGATGCACAGTTGAGCAATATTTGCAGTGCCAGTGTGCAGTGAAACCACATTCTGTGGCTAATTGACCTTTTGTTGCAAAAAATCTTCCATGAATTAAAAAAAAAAAAACAACCGTTCTTGCTGATCTGGTGTCATTAAACTGAGTCTATTAGATCCACCACTCCTTTTGCATCAACTGTAACCACACACAGTTGATTGTTACCGGCGGTGACTACATACATTAAGACACTCCAGAAACGTGTTGCTTTCTCTCAGTGCTTGAGCTATACATATGCTGTGCACACACACTATAAGTGCAGGCAGGGATTTTTTTACAAAGTGTTCCGTGAATTGTTGGCTCGGTGCTGCATGACTGAGTAGGAACTTGATCTGGCATTAGCATGCAGGCTTGAATTTTATCAATGCAAGAGAACCTAAGTAGCAGCCAAATAATTATCGTAGGCAAATCTGACCTGCTTCAGGGCTTCATGTCCTGACTCCATAAAGCCTAAGCCTCAACTCTCTGACCTTCCGTAGACAGACCCTCCTGGTCAAACACGGGTTAGCTGCCTGGTTGACAGGGAGGAGAAGGTGGGGGATGTAGACCCCTGCGCCCTGCAGGTATGACTTTCGACAGTGGAAGCGACCTACTGCTTGGTTACAGTGATGAACGACTTTGCCTACCCTCTGATAATTGCTCACTCAGGGGCAGAGAGAGGTCCATTAATCAAAATGAGCGGAGGTACTGCAGCTCTCCTCCACCTATGGCACACCTCAGCATGCCTCAACAGCCTCCGGGGAAGACCTGGAGGCATCGTCTTCAAAGGAGTTAAGGTCAGGATGGTGTCATTCTGCGATGACAGCCACTGCCCGGGCCTGATGGCGTACAATCTAACAAACTGAACAGAGCAGCCATGAGAGGAACAGAGGAGGGGTCCCATTAAGTGATTTTCAATTGGAAGCGACTGTCAGCCTTAACTTGAAACACGTTGCTCCTGTGGGATTGTAACACACTGACTTTGTTGACATGTCAACGAAGAAAGGGACGGGCTGGGTGGGGGGCAGCTTTTTTCCCAGCATGACAAATTGAGGAAATACAGTGAAAGCAAAGGTCTGGGATTGATTTTTGCAATAATAGATTAGCTGGGATGTCTGTTTTGCGATTTTTTTTCCCCCCCTTCATAAACAAAGAAATGGATACAGCCTAATCGGTTTGCCTTCAGACTCAAATCTATTACTACTGTAAAGGGACATCTTTGCTACCTAACTCAGATTGATGGGAATTGATTTATCTTTTTTTTTTTGGTATTTTGGCTGTAATTCAGCTGTTTGTGCAGGAAGTAAACAACCTACACAGATGCATGTTGTGAAGCTTTGATTTCACTCTTACTTTTCTCTGAACCTTTGGATCCTAAAGTACACCGTATTATATCAGTTTCCTTTTTGCTGTTAGTACTGCAATATCATTGCAAAACAAGTTACTTCTTTAGGTGGTTGGGCTATTGGAGCTACTTTTCAGTTAAGGGTAAAATGTTCTGTAACAGAGTTAAAAATACATCTTATAGCAAACTTCAACTATCCCTTAAAATGTTCTCAGCTATAACATTATCATGAGACTGTTTACAACTGTCATGTTGCATAATCTTTTTTTTTTTTAATCATTCGTTTCAGTAAACATCATTTGCATGCTCTATGCTGACTTGTAAAGATTGTTACGAGAGGTTAGTGTTTTTGTATGCATCATATTTATATCTTATCAGCAGGCCTTGGCTTTGCCCTGCAGGATTTTGTTTATGCGCAGTACAGAACCACTGTAACCTTAACCGTGACCTCAACCTTGAATCTTTATCAATAATAAAACTGTGATGAATCTGGAAAAAATAAATAAATTAATAAAAAAAAAATGTTTTTGGCCCATCTACAAACCGTTCCTCGAAATAACTGCTTTTGTTACGTGTGCTGAGCGGACGGAGCAAAAATAATAAAACATCTCTTGAAGGTCAAGATTATAATTAATGTCATTAAGTTGAGGATGATGAAATTAAAATGCTGTTTTAATGAACAGAATTTACTGAGTCTCACTCAGGCCAGTAAGGTTAGACAGACTAAGGTTAAAAGAACTCATTTTCTCAAATAAACTCTAACTAGAAAAATATATATATACTTCTAGCTGTGGTCAGCTGTTAAAGCTGCATTGATCTGACCATTGCATGATCAATATCTCATAAGTGGCTACCTACCAATATTTTTATAATACTGTATCAAGTGAAAATGTGAAAACAAAGGAGTCACTTAAAGTGATAAACACACAGAAAATCATCACCTGGCTCTGAGGCTGCCCTTGGCTTTATGGATCCTGAAAGTGAATTTCAGCCAATGATTAGCTGCCAGTCCCAACAGCTTTACTGTTTTGGTTCAGTACTCCGCTTATAGCACTGTTTTTGACCACAGCAGGCTGTGTGCTTTCATCAAGCTAGTTCTGATAAACTCACACTGCACATTTCTACTGCAGAACCAAGCAATTAAAGATCTGTTGGTGAACATAGTGGAACATTTAGCAACTGAACTGTCAGATATTTTCTCCAGGAGCTAAAATAATGAATATTGGATTTAGAAGCACACTCTAAATAAAAGATAATATTGCCACTGTTGACTGTATAAATAAGCAACTTTGCCATACTTGCTGGAAGGGCAGTTTTATGTCAATGTCAGGGTTTGCAAGTTTTTCCACTGCCCTCAAGTGGCTGAAACTTGTTTTTCTGTATTTAATAAAAGGGTAAGACTTTGTTCCAGTTTTGACTGATAACTCCAGAATTTATAGCGTAATGTGTCATAGATCATGAATACAAGTTAAGGTCAACAGGGGCTAAGGTGAGCAGCTACTAAACCTACAGCCCAGTACTTACCATTAACATTATTAGCAATATTTACTGTCATCTAGAAGAGGTACCAGCCCCCTCAGAACCTTAAGTTAGATAAGTAGTTAAGGACATGGATGTATATGAATTTGTTAAAACTGAATATAAGTGTAAGTGAACACAGAAGAGAAAACTGTGCGACAAAGTGGAAAGTACTGTGCGCTTATGTCACAGTGAAAATAAGAAACAGAGCCAAGGCCGAGGCTGCTGTATTGTAACAATGACTGCAGGAGGTTGTGGAAAATTATTAACTTTAAAAACCTTATTCTCAAATTAAATTCTTTTAATACAAACATCTAACCAAGTCAGAAAATGGGTGTATCATTTTCAAAGTTTACAATCAAGAGACGCCTTCACAAATAGGAAGGGTTCACAACAAGGTGCAAACAACTGGTTACAGTCAAGAACAGGAAGCACACATTAGATTTCATCAGAAAACATCTAAAAGAGTCTGCATAAATATGAAAAAAAATGTAAAAAATGTCTTTGGAAACCAAGATAAACTCCTACCAGGATAATGTGAAGTGAGAAGCACAGAGAGAACTAATCTAAAGACTGAGACTGCATCATCTGTCAAACATGGTGGAGGCAATGTTATGGCACGGGCATGTATGGCTGCCAGTGGAACTGGGTCACTAGTGTTTGTCGATGATGTGACTGCTGAGAGAAGAAGCGGGATGAATTGTGAAGTGCACCGGGCTATACTTTCTGCTCAGATTCAGCCAAATGCTGCAAAACTGACAGTTCAGACAGCTCTTCACAGTGCAAATGGATAATGAACCAAAGCATCATGCAAAAACAACTCCAAGAGTTTCTCAAGGCAGGGATGTTTTTCAGTATCACCTAGTCTCAAGGCAACAGAGCATGCAATTCAGTTACTGAAGACCAAACTGAATTCATAAACAAGCAGAAACTATAGGTGGCTGCAGTAAAGGCCAGGCAGAGCGTCTCAAGTTACAAACCGCTGCACTTGTCCATGTTTTTACATGTTAGGCAGCCATTGATGTTCATCCAAGTACTCATTTTTAATGTAAGGATTGTTTTTATGTTTTTTCACTTACTTTTGAACCTCAGAAATGTAGCTCTGTGTATTAAAATGGCTGCAATTCCTAAGCAATTCATGCCAAACTTTTGTAAAGCCTCTTGAATCAAAGGTGAAAGTCTGCACTTTTAGTGCAGTGAGGGATGAAGCTTCCCTGGAAGGAGTGTGACGGGTGTGACGTAAGATGATACAGAGGAAAGGGGTGGGGGTTCGTTTTAAGAATTTTGCTAACTTTTTAGCGTCAGACTACTTTGATGTTGCTTAATTATTGAACGTTGCATATTTGTGTTAAGATTGTGAATATATAAAGTGAGTGTTCTCACTGACTCTCACTCAGCTACCCCCCCCAGCTTCCTCCTTCCCCAAATGTGTGTTTAGATGGTTATGAATTATGCCACATCACACAGCTGGTCATTAACTCTCACAATAAACCATCTCCATCATTTTTACACAATTTGCAAGCAGCCCCACCTTTGTCAGAGTCCATTTTATTTGCCGTGCGTGTAACGGCTGTCCCGTCCGCTCCCTGTGTGTGTCTGTGTGTGCACACACACTTATGGCTATAATGAGAGGCATGAGAGGGAGCCTTGGCATTATGGACTCACATTATTGTCCTTGCATCACATAGCCTATAGCGGTTTATTCTGGCATTAGTTCTGCTCATCACATTAGACTGGACATCAGCAAGGTGATTGGAACCTACAGAGTAAACAACCAGTAATGAATGCAGGGAGAAATATATGGCATGGAAACTTTCATTAAAAACAAAAGTCATCCCCCAGCAGTGTACTCGGTCAATCCATTTTACAGGTGTAAAGATGGAAGAATTGTGCTCTCCCTCACACCACAGCTCATCTTCCAGACAGTTGCATGAATTAATAGCAGACTGGGGACTCATAGTGCCACCTCTCTCTTCACTCACTATGGAGACAGGTACTGTGGGGCTGCCAGCACTCCAGGTTTCAGCTGTCTTGCCCACAGGTCATATTCAAGAAGCTTCAACCAGCCTTGTCCATTCAGCCTTTGAAATCATTACAGCAAAAGAGGATACCAAATCATTACCTTCTCAGCATGTAATTAATTTCATTGTTAGAAAGAAAGGAAGACCTACCTTTTAAGACTCTTAATACCCATTTTTATTTCACTTTGACCACAGATGCAATAATTCCTTTCAAGCGTGTTCAGCTCTACATATTTTGTTTAATACTCTCTTTGATGCTCAGTAGCATGCCACGGCAATATAGTGATTGATCTTTTAGTTGAATGCCAGATATACCACTGTTGCCTCTCTGTCAAGCACCAGTACCTTAACTGCATGTACAGACAGAACCTGAGAATTAGTCAAGAAGAGTGATGGTGTGTTCAAGGTGAAAACTAACTCCTTAGCATTTGCTCATCCGTCTTTCTTCTCTCATTCGCAGGACGCTGGTGCTCCGTGAAAGCCTGTTCTGCACTGCCAAAAAACAGTCCTGTTGTTTAAAACTAATGAAGACCCAGCAGGCTCAACTGTCCTCAAGCTGTAATAAAGTACTTGGTAACACTTTCTGATGCACTTCCTCTGTGCTGCACAAGGGCAAGTGTTCAGTGTAATGAATAGTATAAACCTCTTTTTATTCACGGACAAATGCAGCGCATTTGAAAACACCAAGTGGAAGCAGTTTGCTGGTGTTGTTGAAAATATATAATTTTTTTTTTTTTTGCCTTTTTCTTTTTTTTTTTTAAAGAAAGCTGAATTGCTCTTGTAAAATTAAAGAGTTCTCATGCGCTGTACTGTATATGACTGAAAAGCATATGAGGCATAAAGAAAAGCAAAAGCAAATATCTAAAGCATGTAATAAGAGGCTAGATGTGCTGAAGAGTGAGGGCAGTATCTGTGTATCAGTGAGCAATGTGGAATGGTTATCATTACATGCTCCTCTTATACGCCACTGGCCGTGGAGCTGTTCCCTGCAGCTGTAGATATGCACACACATGCGCACGCACACACACACACACACACACACACACACAAGTGCACATAAACAAGAAAAATTGATTACCACCTCTTCCTGATTGCAGCCGCTCTGTCTTCTAAATCTAAATTGCAACTCCAGACACAAAAGCAGCCCGTGTACCTGAAGCACACTAAATCAATCTCCCCCACTCTCCTGCTCCTGCACTGCCAAATAAAAAGTACAACCTTTCCAGGGAAGTGCAAAGCCTCAGAATGCAAAATGTGTCATGTGGTGTAAAATATGCTGCTTGCATTCTGTGACCTTGTACTTTAAGGGCGGAGACCTTAAGTTTTTGTGCTCAGGACTAATAGATTTCCCTAAGATGTAATATCTAGATGAGGCATCAAGATATGCAGCGAGATTAGAAAGACAGCTTTCAGCAAATGTTTTGTGTCTAACATCCTGGGATAGCTGATAAAGTGGCATTCCTAATACACACAGACTTCAACTTTGGCTTCATATATTCTAACCACATCCTAAAAATAATCAGGCATAATTCGATCAGTAGCCCTATCTGTGTAATTACCCACTGACTTTAAATGCTATTAATTTGAATTCTGAGCTTTTCAAGTGATGCCATACAATGCATTTTAAACAAAGACAAAACTTCTTAAAATTCAGTGATTAAACTCATTATCATATCAGTGGTTTTGAGAGCACGGACTCACGGAATAATTTAGACCCGATTGCCAGGCTCGTGGTACAGACACAGAAGCTACACCACTGCTGCTCCACCCCCCCACCCCCCCCCCCCCCCCCCCCACCCTTTTCATTATGTCTACCTGACATCTGCCCTCATTCACACCTGCACTGCAACACTTTCTCTTCACTGGCTTGCCAGTAACATTTGTCACATGTATCACAACCTATTCTTTAATGCATCCTTATCAGTCACTCAGACAAGGCACTTAACATGAGAATGAATCTGAGACCTTGCCCTTAGCAGGGGCCATTATGTGTAATGGTTGTCAGCTGTTTGGAATGCATTCCCATGTTCCACTGAAATGATTTGTATCCTTGCCAAGTTTAGCATTTGAGTGTAAGCATGAACAGTCGCATCGTATTAAATAGTGGCTACTGAAAAAGTGGCCATCTCAGTGCATATCTGTTATTTACTAGTCTTAAAGACTATTTTATATGAAACAGCTCTACAAGATGTCACTGACAGAAAGAGAATATGATTATCTGCTATAGCCCTCTAAAGTTGCCCTTGCATGAAGTTGGATCAGTTCCTTCTTGGAGATGGCTCATTACTAGCATCAACAAAGACAGTGCTAGAAATCTTACGGCACTTCCTTCATTAAAATGGCAATTTGGCAACAAGTATGAGACATATTCTCAGAAACCTCTTTAAATGAACCAATAGTGCTTACAAAGTGTCCTAGTAAGTAAGGAGAAAAAATGGTGGCAGACCCACGCACGTATCACTGTGTTATGAAGTCAATTTGAGAAACAATTTCCATTCAAAAATAAAGAAAAAACTAAAGAGTAAGGAGCTATGTGTAATGAATTTAGATGGATAAATCTAAATAGCGGGGCCACTTGATATGCAGCATCAGGCAGGCACACATCAGTTATGCAGAAGATAATTATTAACTTAAGCATATTAAATTCTCAAAAATTCATGGCTTGGAGCAGATAATCTCTCTCCACCAAATGTTATGTAGCACTGATAATAGGCAGATGACCATCAGTTCATGGATATAGGCTTAAGGTGTGCAGTGAGTGCGGCTGAGATGAGCAGCAGCATAAACTATGGGACGGGAGCTCAACAGTTAAGATGTAATTATGATATGGACAAGAGTAGAGCAAGCTATCCCATTTTGCGTTTGAATTGAAATATTTCTCCTGAGCTTAACTGAATAGGGACTGTATGGAGAACAAGGTAAAGGTGATGCAAGAGTGACAAGAGACATGCTGAGTTGGAAGCTGATATTCAAGGAAGTAATTATGCGTGCAGGAAGACAGATATTCCTTTAGTCAAAATAAGCACAGACAAGAGACATCAGTTAGTCTGGCGGAAATGAGCAAGTCCCCTCTTCACGGCGATATGAATTAAAAAGCCAAAAATACTGATAAACTCAGCAAGAGCTATAGAGTAAGCATATTAAGTAGGAGGCAAAATGAAGGCTGAGGGACACCAACAAAACCGAAAGCGTCGCCAGAAGCAGTTCTGCATCAGAGCAATGCCAACCACAAAGACTCAGTCATCTTTTCTGATCCTGCATGTATACAATTAAGTCTTAAGTCTCTGGAGCGTATCCCAGCTGCCACAGGGCGAGAGGCAGGGTAGACCCCGGACAAGACGCCAATCTGTTGCAGAGCTGTGCAACAACATATGTGAAACACAAATATAGTTGTGCAGATACAAGCGAGCTAGCACCTGTGACTCATAAATCCTAATAGCCTGAATGACACACTTAATAAAATGCAACTGATGAGAAAGTGGTGTGTGTAGCTATTTTACACACTCAAGGCAAAGCAGAATGCAGGAAAACTGTTTTAAAATTAGTTTGTATTAAACAACCTCCTTAGAGTAAATTGTGTAGTTGGTCAGTGTTGCCTGGACTTACATGTGTTTTGTTTAGTTCCTGATTTAATCCTTACTTAGAAGTTCATTACTCAGCATTTGGTAAACTAATCATTGGTGGTGTTTGAATCTGTTGATAGAGTAGCCAAGAGCTATGCACATATATCTGTTATATGGGACCATCTGCAAATGTTCCCTGTCCCTTCCATAAGTTCTTTTGATTTAGAAAGCACAGTAATCCTTTACCTTTTACATTCAAGCGGTGAATAAGGAAAATGGGGACATCGGCGTGGACATTTTCTTCCTTAGCAACCAATAAAATCTAAAGTCCATCTTTTAATGCCTCAGTATTATTATTTTTTTTCCACAGGGGCCATAATAACAAACAGTTTTTTTCCTCATGCAAAAAAACCCCGCAATCTCCTTTTCTTGGTGTGCTTTGTTTGTTTCCACTCCGTGGACCCACTCGATCAATGCGATGCTGTTGCAATTATTACCATCAGCAACCATTTGGAATGATTGGATTTGCTCCAAAGGCTGAAAAATAGACTTAGGCTGTATCATATGGTTGACTTTGCACTGCTGTAAATCCGTAATTGGATAAATTGCAGGCTAAGAAAGCCATTTTCCTACAGGGGAGTGGGAAAAAAAGGAAATATGTGCCAATGTCAGTTCAGGTTTTTCTCCTCACAAAAATCATTACTGCATGAAATAGCCCTTATAGCACTGGGTCGCTGCATAAAATAATAGTATGATCATGACATCAAAGCTGCTGTCTCACACAGCACCAAGAAGGTTCTCATTTTAAATGCTTAACCACACAGAGTTTAAAAACCAAGCAGATTAGAATAGACAGTCAATATGGGTAAATCACTGGGGGGATAGATCTCGGGCAGACTATTCTGAATGTTTTGCACACTACAGGTCCTAAGGGCTTTTTCAGTATTTGCACACTAAAGAGAAGAATTTAAAGACTGGGGTTCAAGGCAATCGTCTTATCCAAAATAAATTGAAAATCCTTCATTAATAGGTTGTGAAGGAACAATAATAAAAAGTTTTGGAATGTGATTTCCCACACACCACTTTGAAGAGCTGTAATACTACTGAAGAATTCATGTCCTCTCTTTCTTAGCACCATTTTCTAGCATTCTGCAGGATACCTTTCAATGCCATCAAATTAGAACTGCGGTTTTACAAGCCGCTGGAATAATAAATTATGTTTATGAAGACTAAAGAAACCCAAGGAGAGACATTAAAATGATAGCTTCTTTTCCAATGAGAACCCTTCAGGAAATAGGTTGTCTTAAATTTCTGGTTCTCGTCTGGTTGTTCTGTGTGCCTCAATTCTATGTTTGTGATCACCTGAATGCACTGGCACCTCTTTTTTCTATTCCCCCAATTCATCCGGTCATTGATCAAATGAATTAAACATGGTTGGCAACTTTTGATTAATTTACCGCAGCAATCTCCTAGGAAACATCACATAAATAGACAGATATCCCCTGATCATAACACGTGGTTATAGTATCAGAAGCGCCGGGTATTTCAAAGTGGCAATAACCCAGGGATTGCTGCATTGATATTACACTTTAATGCAATCTCAGGACCCAGTGAGCAGCCCAGTTTGATTGGATAATACTGGCACATTGAGCTCACAGGCATAAATCTTCATTCATATGTATAAATCACTCAAAATAGAGCAAGGGATTTGAGTCACAAATCCAAAAAAGCAATAACCATGAAGGAGGAAGAGTCCAATACAACATATTTCCACATTCCACTGAGCAGTAACTGTAAAGGATTGGAAGGATCCCTCTAGTATAGGAAGTAGGAGGCATGGCACAAGACTCTTCAAAACACTTTTAAATGAACCAATCATCCCTGTGATTGTTATGGAGACAGTCAATCAGGACGTAAATCCGGCGCTCACTGAGGACACTTGAGCACATGATGAGGAGGTGGCAACAACTATATAACTACAAGGACTATGAAGAGTATTTTCCCCCCATGAATATAGAATCTGCAAACCACTGAATCCGGCCAAGCTGTGTCTGGGAGCACCAAGACAGCTCATGCATTTCTTACTCTGCAAAATTCAGTATCAAGATTTTAGAAAAGCCCAGGTTCACAGGAAAGTTCAATTGGACTTTTCTGTAATTCAAGTCAAGGGTGTGACATTATTCTCAAGGCAGTTGCAGTGAGCTCCAGGTGAAATTCTGCTGCCCACAGAAGTCAAGGCTGGAGAATAACCTCCAGGAATATATTGGCCCATAATTTAAAATTCACCAGGTTTTTTTTTACCCTCTGTACATCATTACAATGGAGTTGTTGGAATACTACTGACCTTCAGATTTGCCACTCACCATAAGACTTTATTCCTTCACACTTTTGCATTTACTGTTCGGTTACTGTTGGCTTCAACACTCTCTTTGATATGTATTTCCTGTAACATCAATGCCCAAATTGCTGACCCCAAAGACTTTTTCGAATGAAAAGCCCAAAAAAGCGAAGGATCTGATCTATAAACTGCACCTCATTAAAATTGAGATCTACATTGGACTATTATTATGACTTCATGCACAGCATTATATACAAGTAGCTGTGTGCAGTGATGAGTTGAGATTTTCGTCTAATGTATAACTAAAGGTCACCACTGGATAACATGGAGCCAGGAAGTCCTCAGCCATGCAGAAAAGTGCTGGGCTGCCACCTAATGGCTCAGCTTCACTGGCTGACTGTTGAATTTGAACCATTTTCAAGTTGGCTATGTGTTTTATCCACATACTGTACATTGCATTTATACATTATAGTAAATCCATAAATCAAAGCCCAGCAATGCAGCATTTTTGACAGTGATTTAAAAAATGGTGCACTCACATAATACCTTTTATCTTTAGGTGTGCTGACTTTAATAAGACTCAGATCACGAAACAGACTGATTTGAAGTAACATTTTTTAATAATAGGGGACTTTGGTGCTTCTTGGCTTGACGACATACATTCATAACGTATATTACTTCACACTGGCATACGTGCGATTTCTAGGTATGACATATTTTTGCCTGCACCGCAATAACAAGAATTAATGAACAGCAGACACTGATGATTCATACATGTATTCTGAATTGCAGAGACAAAGGCAGGGGTGCTTTTTTTTTTTCGCATTTCATTCCTTTTCTCACATCCCTTTGGTTCAAACACTGAGCGTGATTGGCACGGCAATCACTGGAGAGTTTCCTGGAACCAAATCCTACTATTTGTAAATGCAGAGCACAGTCAAAAATTCATATTCATACAGTGCATTTCAAGAGTCACCTACTCTGAGCATTCAGACTCAGAGCACACTCTCTAGGCACTGTGGTCGTGGAGGTGCATCAAAGCATCCAGATAATTACAGCAGTGGTCATATGACGGCAAGATGGTTTAGCTTGCAAGCAAGCGGCTCTGTACTCCACGCTGATAAAACAAGTGCTCCTCAGAGCAAAATGCATTTGACTTATTTTAATCTTCCCTTTTATCTGCCAAAGGCGTTTTTATGTGGGTGATTTTACAAGGCTTTTAACCATTGGACCATGAAGTGATGCTATTGCACACGGTTCTGTCGTGTCGGCAACATTGACAATCAACAAGAATTTTAAGATGATTACTTGCTTTAAAAAATAAGCAATTCTTAATATATTATGCAGTATATATGCTATATTCCGCAATTCAGGTATACTGTACATCATATGATTGTTCACTTAATAATTGTTTCCATTCCTTATTTTTTTTTGTTTATTTGCTGCCTTTCAAATGCTTCACAGATAATGTTTAACACAGTTCTCCCCACTGGACATGGGGTACCTTGGTATCCAGCATCACTTCCAATCTGTGCTCTAAGACACTTAGAAAAACCATGCCAGGCTCCACGACCTCACAATGATAGCTGTTTGCTTCTGTGTTTTAGCAGGTTTTTTTTTTTTAAAAAAGTGTCCTATACCTTTACACATACTTGCACAAATAAAGAGATTTGTTCATTCACATGCACTGTGCCTGCAGATGCAAATTTAAAATTCATGTCTCAACCATACTTTAAAACCCCTGCAATTTCAGATTTACTTTGTCTAGTAATTATGATAGAGGTGCAAGTGCAGCTTCCAGCACTGGGAAAAAAGACAGAGAGAGAGAGAGAGAGAGAGGAATAGAGAAGAAAAAACTATCACACTGTAAATAAAAAGCTGAAGCCAACAGTCTGTGGCAGTGGCTGCAGAGGCTCATTACCGTGCTCGTTACTTCGTTCACCTCAGTGCGCCTCATTGTCCACAAGAGGTCAGACATTAACAGCAGAAGTCATAAATAGTGCAGCGACTACCTCTGAATCCTCGGCAGCAGTCACAAGTTCAGGGCACATGGAATTCACAGCTTCTTGTTTCTGGGACGCACTTTTAGTGTGATACACTTTAGCGGTTCGTCCTGCGAGGATAATAATAATAATGATGATAATAATTATAGTAATAATGATGATAATTTTTAAACGAGAGATAGGACACTGCATGGCATTAACATGCTCGAGGAGTATCGCATGATTTGCACGTGTTCTCTGTTTCTAAACTTGCGTGCTGCAGTTCCGGTGACACCCCCCCCCTCCACATGCCCCGCCCCCCGGTGCGTTTTCCAGTGCAGGAGGTCAGCAGGAAACCTGAGCGTCTTAAGGGCGTGGGCCTTTCCCACTCCACTAGTTGTCACGCCTTCTAAAGGAGGCAGTTTCGTGTCGTCACGCGATCTCTTGTCTCGGGTGGAAACGTTTGGCCCACACTGTGCATGTTTTAGTTGTAGCACAACAGCTCATTCATAACTACGGCAGCCGAGGGGCGAAATTGTGACAATCAGCCAAAAGGAGAACTTTTGCTTTGAGACTTTGGGTAGTTTTAACCTTTACGAAAGTAGCCTTTATTTTATATTTATTTAGTTTATTCATTATTTTGTGTGTTTTTTTTGTTGTTGTTGTTTGTTTGTTTGTTTGTTTGTTTGTTTGTTTGTTTGTTTAACTTTTAATCAAGCCCGGGAATATTTGCCTGCCAGCGTCTCTGAAGGAAGCCGCCCGTCCGTGGTTTTGGTGGATTGACTTTTCAAGCAGTAGTAATGGCTACTGCAAGGCTCGATTATGTTGCTCCATGGTGGACTTACTGGCTGCACAATTTCCCTCACTTCAATTTCTTTTTCCAGACGGTCGACAGCACTTTCAGACCGGAGGAGGCGAGCTATCAGCAGGTTAGTAACTGTACTTGCAGGTAGACACGCACGTATTTTCAAAATAATCTCACTAGAAAATCTGTGCTGCTGTCCATCAGAGACTTCCAACAGCAGCAGTACGCATATTTAGATATGGAGTTACACAAAAACTAGCAGACTACTTTGGTTACATGTAGTTTTTCTATAGACTCACGCTGAGATCTACCGGCGCGAGAGTTTGGGACTCTCACATGATAGGACACATGACCTGCATTAACGAAGCAGGCACACACCGTAAACAACAGTGTTCAGGTGTGTGTTTTCTGTCTTTGTACAGAATTTAGAAATGTGTTATTTTTCTCTTACGGTTTCAACACATTTGGCACAACTTCATTTGTGTATTTATTTCTTTATTTCTTTGGAATCCTGCAGTGTGTTTTTTGTTTTTGAATAATGGATAAAATACAAGAATAAAGGCAACTCCATGTGAGAGGTGACAGTTTGTCCTTGAATATATCCTCGCAAACTAGTGAAGAATGGTTTGACAGACCTGAAGTTAATTCTAATAATTAATGAAGTTCATATGAGCCAGAACATTGCATTAGTTCATTGATGCCAGCGAATGAACACCCTGTGGTCACTTAATTTGTTTTGTGACATAAATTACTGTTTACGGATCTAATTAAAAACATTTATTAATACTTTAGTTTATCATACAAAGGTAAGCTTCCTGTGCAAGTTATTTTTCTCAGCTATCTTCTAAAAACAATAAAATAAAATAATTCAGAAAGTGTTCCAAAACGGATATTACATCCTCATTTGACCCCCAGGTCTTTTATGAATTTATGATTCATCACCGAGAACCATCTCCTTTTGGTCCCTTATTATAAAAGCTTCTATTGACGCGCATCACTGAGTTCCAATAGTGTCACATTAGTTCAATTGATCACTGCTCACTGTCAAGCCACAAATAGTCTGAGGCTCTTGCACAGTCTCTGAAACCTGAAAGTAATTAGCAGCTCTCATTTGATGTGCTGGTCTACTTTTCTTTAGAGAAAAGTGGAAAATGGAGAGCAGCTACAAACACATTTTTAAAGGCTCCTCGCCTGCTTTTTAATTAAATTAGACAGGAACACTTAAGCCTACTTTATGCAAACACTCTTTTTTTTTTTTTTTTTTTGTAAAAAAAACAATCAAACGTATTTTTCTAATTTTCTGTATTATAATTTTTTTTTTCCTAA
>VUQK01004653.1:23205-37873 GCA_015106715.1 Bujurquina vittata | reverse complement strand
AGGGGCCCCGGGGACCTTTTGTTTCTGGGGGTGAGTGAGGGTTTTTTGAAACGGGTTTGGGGGGGGGGGGGGCAGAGTTTTCCTAAAAAGCACATTTTCACATGTTTTGGTTGTTCCGGTAATTGCGGTGCTATGTTGGAACGCTGGCCGGAGCCTCGGGGCACTGACCCATTTCTCCAAAGGTTCGCTGTCCTTTCAGGCCTCTCATAATGATTTATCTGTGACCAGAGTGCACATGAAGCTTATTGGATGATGGTTTTGTGTGTCACTCTGTCAGTGTGTCAGTGTGTCAGATTGCACAAGGCCATTTTGCAGGGGGTGTGGGTGGGTGGGTGGTGGTGGTGGTGGTGGGGGGGTGACACAACGGGACAGGCGACTTCCTGTCATCAATCTTTGTCAGGCATAACACTTAGAAACTGTGTTGATAGATGCAACAAAGTGAGTTCTCATTTAAAGCACAAGTTACAAGTGTCCTCTGTCATCGACTCCCTCCACAGTCCGCTCTACTGTAATTAATCCAGACAGGCCTCTCGCAGGCAGCTGACCTTTGATCCTGAGGTCACTGAGTGTGAGATTCAGACACACAACAACAGGAAGTTCATTTTTTTAAACTCTCAGCTAAATCGGGCTAAGAGACGCTGATCCCGCACGCTCTTCAGCGCAGGCAGCACAGCCTGTTGGTGACCACAGCACGACATGATGGCAGTCTCACACTCATTCACCGCCAGCTGGCTGCAGAAAAACACAATCTCAAAATGTGTTGTTACCAGCTTTTACGCTGCCCACATGCTTTTTCTGTGTCGGGATCGTGTTGTTCCCCTCTGAAAATGCAAAGAATGCTTGAATAAACACAACCAGGTGCTCACAGAGCTCTGCTGCAGATGATGGATTTCACAAGCAGGATCGACTTTTGACCTGAAATCCCAATAGCGTTATTTCGAGTCGAGGAGCCAAGTGCATGAAAGGAATTAGCACTTCACACAGAATAAACACAGTGAAGGGTTGATACATTGATGGAAAGGAACTGACTGTACGATCCATGCAAGGGAAAGTACCCAAACATCCATGTGTGAAGATGTAACGTTTTCCTAAAATGTATTGAATTTCGAGGCCGATGCAGTTGACATGATGGAAAATTTGCAGCGTTTAATTTAATTGGAATTTTTAAGCATTAAAAATTGGTGTGGTTGACCAAGAAGGACTCCAAATGGGTGTGTTTAGTTTAATTCTGTCGTTCGTCCAGGGGGCATTAGTGGGGCAGGAACACGACCATGGAAGCTGGAGAGCATCAGAAGGCATTAAAAGGAGGTGAGGAAAAACAGAGAGCAGCCTCTGGACAGTATCAGTGTGCGGAGAGGATAAAGGAAGGGCTGTGGCTTTGTAAGAGCTACTCAGAGCAGGCTACTGATGGGGGAAGAATTCAGTAATATTTTTTTGAATTGACACAGAGGAATGGATCCACCCATCTGGCAGAGCGCAATGAACAAGTGTTCCGAGTCATCGACACCTCATGAAGACTGTGTCCACAACCTGCAATACTGCACAAACTGCATTCAAAAAGCACCCGTCTAGTGCTAAAATAGGAGGCAACATTTCGGCGGATATCCGAGGGGCCGCTGAGTGTTAAACTGAAAAAATTCGTGGTTCATTACTGACACGAGGCGGAACCAGCGCTCGCGGTGAGGTCATGGTTGCTTTCGTGATGAGGACATAAAAACAGCTGCAGCCGCTGACCTCGTCCTCTGGCCCTCGCTGCTGCAGCGGTCCTTACACAATCCAAGTGTGAGAGCCTTGGTTTGGCACCCGTGGCTGACATTGCTACATGCTAATGCAATGAGGAAAAAAAAAAGGAAAAAGGATAAGCAGAAGAAAATGGATGGATGGAAATAATCTGCATGCGTGATTAAGCAAGTGCACCGTCAACTGGAAATTAAACAAGAACAGGAGGCTGTTATAGGAAAAACCCACGTTAATCACCTTTAGCTGACCGCTAACTATCAAAGTCATTTAACCGTCTTTCATCATTCTCCTCAAATGCGACCAGAGTAGCAGGCCTGACTCATCGTGGAACCGCTGAGGACGGAAAGCTCTCGCTCCCTGTCGTTCTGCTACCCACCGTCCCCCTTGTCAACCCCATCTGCCCTCGCTAAAAACTACATTGTCAGCATTTTGATAGACACAAACACACACATGGACATGCAGAGTGCAAATCGTCTCCAGATGTCTTGCTGGAGAGAGACATAAATAGGCGAGGGGGGGGTCGCAAAGTATAGCTGAATCATGTGAGGGGCTTTTTGCTGTCTCTGTATGAACTAAAGAGAATGCTCTCTCTCACTCACACACACACACACACACAGACACACATGCAGAAACACATTCAAGTAGTCTAATTGTGGGGAAAAGTCCAGAGGGGGGACCACAAGTTGCTTTACTATTGAACACAAAAGAACCTCAGCCCTAAAACTGTATATTTTCCGTTCATTAATCCATTAAGTTTATTCATTTATGCTGTCTGAAGAGGTCGTACTATTTAGTTGTTAGCTTAAACGTGAGGTCACTGAAATCTTACTGTGTATTGCAGCCACCATTAACTCAAAGGAATCCATGATGAACTTTTTCATGTATTTTTGTTTAAAGGTTTTGACCGCTCGGGCTGTGATAGGGTAAGATTTTTACGGGAGGTCAGCCAGTTATCGGTATCGTTTTTACCTTTCTTGCTACCAGAGAGAAAAACTGTCGTGAAACTGTCGTGTTTCTCTTTCATCACTTCCTGTTACGTTTCTTTCGTGCAGTTGATATTTCTTCCTGTCTTCGTCTTTGTTTGCCTCGCTCTCATCAGTGTCACCTGTGTTTAGTCTGCATTGCTCGTTTCCAGCGAGCTACTTACTCACACGTGCGCGTGTGTTTAGTTGTGCGTATACCCTCAGTTTGTCTTCATTCACTATCAGATAGTTTTCTACTTTTGTGCTTCTCATGGTCAAGCCAGGCATTTTTAGTTTTCTTTGTGTTCTTGATGTTCTTTGTGTGTGTGTGCGTGTGTGTGTAGGTGTGTGTGTGTGCGTGTGTGTGTGTGTTTCCCCTCTATTTTTTTCCTCTTGTGTTGATTTCCTCATGTATGCCTGCTCCTCATTTGAATTGTGTGACTGAACTTCTGTGTCTGGCAATCATCTGTTTTCTTTGTCTAAATATTGGACTATTCTGCCTCCTGTGTGTCCTGCAATTCTATATAAAGAAATAAATCCCAAGGACATCTTTAAAATATAGCCTGTTATTATGTATACATAGTAGTTTAGTGGATTTACTGTCTTGAGTGAGTAGAGGCCAACAATTTATTAGCAGGCTGATATTAGCTATTTGCAGAGCTATCGGTATTGGTATCGGGCATTCTTTTCCACTTATCCTTTTCAGGGTCCGGGCGGGGGGCTAGAGTTGATTGCAACTCTATCTCAGGGCAAGAGGCAGAGTATGCCCAGTACACTCACGCAACCATGCAACCATGCACATTCACACCTATGGGCAATTTAGAATCACCAGTTAACCGAACCCCACTAACTGCATGTCTCTGGACTGTGAGAGGAAAGCAGAGAACCAAGGGAAAACCCACACAAACACAGAGCGGATATGGAAACTCCACACAGAAAGGCCCAGGCCAAGGTGGATTCAAACCCAGACCTTGTTGCTAATGCTGCGCCACCGCGCTGCTGTTGGTCAAAATATGAAATGTTAAATAGAAAAGAAGAGAAGAGAAGCAGCCATCTTCTGCATGTTGATGATGCATAGTTTGTCTACCAGAAAGCACTTGGAAGGAAAAATACTGGAATGTATTACGTAAAACCATAAATATTTAAGCTAATGTTTTGGGGTTTTTTTTATTAAGAGTTTCTGACTAAACACAAAAACACAGCAACTGTTCCGATGTGCTGGAATCAGATAAAGTGCCTGTACAGCAATTAAAGAAAGAAATTTGGCAAAGGAAACTTCTAGTTTTTAGCTCAGACATTGAACCCAGTTCATAAACAACATTCAGGGATCAGTGTGAAGGGTTATCATTATAACCTGCCATAACCATCCGGGGGGGTTATCACAAAGCTTATCTCAATGGGAGACAATGACCTCTCCCAGAAATCTCCATCACGGCTGGATTTTCTCTACCTGTGGCAAAACGCTTGTGCTTGTGATGGTATGAAAGGTTGTAGACCATTAAGGACATCCTTTGGCTGAGCTGTAATATTAGCTGGCTTCATGCATGCTGTGTTTGGTGGATGCAGACAGTCGAAACACAGTCATTCCTACAATAAATTGATCCCAACAAAGTTTGTGGATTTGTTTTGAGACTTGGGAAGTTGAAGATTTTTTAGTGGCCTTTTATTGAGCGCCTTTTATTATCTATAGAGTTAAAAAGACAGACTTTTCTTTAATTCTACCTACAAATACAGACAAGAAAAGAGGTAGAGGAAATGCCAAGCTTCCTCTTTTCCAACCGGCAGAGATAAAGGTGTTAGGCAGGTGCTACCTGACAGACCCGCAGGTCATTTGTTTGTGGTTATCAGCTATGAATAGAGAAGGACACACACATCCAAGGAAAAATTGAAGTAAATTGAGGAAGGGCAATTTACGCCCGAAAGCTTTGATTAAAAATATCATTATTCTGGAGCCTTTCTGGTGTGCAGACCTCTTTTTCTCTATCAGCTATGAATAACATCAGTGTCATTGATGTGACCTTTGAAGTTTAAATGGAGAAAAATATGCTCAATTCAAATAGCACATCCCATGTGTTAATGACCCACAATGCACCTGGTACAGTCATTGTAACACGCTACCGTTGTAATATTGGATCTGCATGGTTTATGGAGCTGAATAAACCACTGCAACCCGCTCCAGCGTTTAGCCACAATAACATGCCATCCCGCTTTCAAATGTGGGTCATGCCGGTGGAAAACAGACCGGAGCACTGACAACCGCATGGACTCGGGGAGGGATGATGAATGAGTGAAATAACGAAGAGGCACATGGGTAATGGAAGCCGGATGTTTTTTGACGGGCTGGCAGAGAGAAAGAAAAGACAGAAGTCGAGGTCGGATACAGATTGACTTCTTCCTTTGTCTCTGACGTGGCAAGACAAATGGAGTGAGAGAGACGAGAAGACAGACAACCTCCAAGCTGAACGTCATCTGGAAAATGTTGTGCCTCTTTCATGGATGCAGTGTTCAACTCTGACTGAAAGAAAGAGAAGAAAACTGCTCTAACAGATCTGTATCACTATCCTACTTACAGGGTGGGAATAAAAAAGCATTCCTCAAACAACCATGGCCTCTTAAATCATAGTAACTTTGGTGTGTTTCCAACAAAGGAACCCTCTGTTAATCCATAGTATAGGGACACCAGTGATGCTTATGAGGCAACTTTTTCCCAGTTCAAATGTGATACAGATGCCTTGGCTTTAAGGTATCTGCCAATATGGAGCACTGAATTGTGATAATTAATGAGCTTGCAGTCCTTGCTGTGACTGAGACTGGGAATCAACTCACTGGAACAGTTTTTGGTTAAACACAAAAAAACTTTTGCAAACATTCAGGAAAAAAACTGTTGGTGTAGACAGACTGAAATATCTCCAAGCTGCTGTGGCTTTGCTGTGTGTCTTCCACAGCTCTCCATAGCTAGAGTGCTAGCTACCTGTGTGCAGCTATTGTTGCATGGCAAAGTAAAACACAGAAGAACACATCGCCGATATGTTAGATAAGTTAGAGAATGTTGGATGAATATTCGTGTGCATTGTGTCCTGAGCTCAAGTTTGCCCTGAGGTCAGGAGTCACACAAAACACTTTGACTGGATGAAGGAATGGTCAGGATTGTGGCACATACTCTATAAGAGACTGATATGGTACTCTTAAAATCTTGAATAAAAATCTATTTTAGAGAATTCCCTATTGGCAGAAATACAGATATTCCTGTCTGCAAAGAGTCAATCAACAGCCATCGAATGAAATATGCAAACTCTTGCTGTCTTTTTTAAGACTGGAGATTTGTACAATTTATACATCTTAGTGCCCAGAGTGCACTGATATTACAGTTATGGCAATTCATATGGAAGGGGCCTTTAAAACAGCTGCCCAGATGTTACTGCCGAGTGGCAGGTTTGGCTTAAAGAAGGTCTTTGAATTTACTTTAAAAAATGCACCACTTTCACCTCATTCCAGTATGTGATCAAGTTGGAGGACCAATGAGGCTTAAAGAACCCATTAATCCAGCCAGGCCTGGTACTCTGGCTTCCTCCCACAGCCAAAGACATGCAGTTTAAGGGGTTAGGTTGATTGGTGATTCTAAAGTGTCTATATGTGTGAATGTTGTCTTACACACACACACACACACACACACTGCAACAGACTGATGACCTGTCCAGGGTGTACCTGCCTATCGCCCTATGGCAGTTGGGATAGACTCCCACCCTCCCGTGCCCTGAATTGGATAAACGGATGAAAATGGATGAATTTTTCAGAAATGTGTGTCGCGTGTTTTTCAATATTCATCCCAGTATTATTCACTTGCCACCTGCTCCTAACTGCATTTGTCACACTATGTTATATTTCTGCTCCGGAGATGACCAAACTCTTTTACTCACTAATAAATATGAAACAGTAACCGCGGCTGACAGCTGCATGGCCAGCATCATCATCATCATCATCACTGGCATCTTAAAAGAAAGAGGCATTCTTTGGCATTTAGGACCAGTGACCACCCCGCACAGAAAGCTCTCAGCGACTTCTCAGAAAGAAACCCAAACCACATGGCGGCGTTTTTCTGAGAAAATTCCCTGTGGAAGGTTTGAAAACAAATCTCCCAAAAACACCTACATTTTTCACTGGCATCTGTGCTGTGAGTCAGGCTCGAGCATGCCTTTAAACATCACGTAGCTGTAACATAGCACCTATTGACATAAAATGTAATTAGTGAAAAACGTCAGTTTAACGGTGACATTTGAAATATTGATATGTGCCTTGTGCAATAATAATGGTGAATGGCATATTATGCTAATACCGAACTCGATACCAAACCTCTGGCTGAATGTTTAGTTTCTGCAAATGGTTTTGATTTACCTGATTTATTCGTGGCAGGATGTGTGTTTGTTTAGATTCAAAGGTTGAAATGAAGCTCTGGGGCTAAGAGGGTAGTTTTTGATGAGGCGTGGCGAGCACTGTTTCTGCTAGCAAACTCATACACGATTCCTCTGAAGAACTGTGGATTTCTGGCCTCCAGTGGTTGCTCTTGTGGACATAGCACAGATCAAACACAATGTGGGCGTATTGATACTGGCGCAGCTTGTGCGTGTGAAAGAGGAAGCTGCTCCTGTCACCAGGGGAGGAGAGTGATGTGTACAGTGTGTGTGTGTGTGTGTATGTGTGAAGGATCCCCTTGGCTGTGGCTAAAAGGTTCCTTCAGCGGGGGGGGGACCCTCCCTTCCAAGCTTTCCGCTTCCTCTCCCCACACCCTCCAGACCTCCACCCAGGCCTCGCTGTTTCTGTCGCCCAGCTCTTCCACAGTTGGAGCTAATTGTTCCCCTGAGGTATTCCGTCACAGTTCTTCCTTGAAGAGGTCTTCGCCAAGTCAAGCATTACATCAGATATATCAGCGAGAATAATCTTCCTCACAATGTCTACACGCTCATTAACCTTTGGCCCTTCCTATTGTTCAGCTTCAAGCGTTGACCTACACCCGACATGGAGATTTCCTTTTAACAAACTGCTTGCGTTAATGCACGAGTGCTGACTCACTCAACACAATTTAGCGCTCGCTGTCTCCGAACAACCGTTTTCCACCTGTGTGTTTTGCAAAATACACTTTTTCAAAAATACCAGATGCTCCAAACAAGGTACTGTTGTTTGCACTGCATGGAAAATTGGTGAGCAAAATGTAAAAATTTTCAGCATGCTTGAAAGGTGATGAAAGTGGAAGCAGACTGATGGATGGTTTGAAACCGTGTGTGTATTTTTCAGTAAACCCTAAAGGGGTAAGAGTGTCTGCGGGACCTTTACCTCTGCTTTCTCACACCATGTGTGCCACCTAGGAGGGGTTATGGGTAGGCGTGTGTGTGTGTGTGTGTGTGTGCGCACGTGTTAGTAAGTTCCAGCCTGTAGGAAGCAGAGCCGCTTAACATTCCGCCTCTCACGCCCATGGAAACCAAGGACAAACATTATTTTCTCCCATTTTTATGCACACCGCACACATCAAGACTCTCGGTGTAATTGCAGTTATGTAAAGCCAATTTTAGGTGATTATTCTTTGTTTGCATGAACTCGAGGTTTGTGTATGTGTTTGCAGAAAAGGCCAAGATTCAGTATTTCATAGCCAGTGACATTTTCTAATATACACTCAACGACAGTTTATTAGGTACACCTTGTTATTACCAGATTAGACCCATTTTGCCTTCAGGGTGGCATTAAATCTTCATGGCACAGATTCAACAAGGTGCTGGAAACATTCCTCAGAGATTTTTCCTCAGAGATGGACATGGACATGGTCATCATCTGTACTCATGTAGGCAGTGGTGATTAAACAATGCTCGGTTGGTACTAAGGGGTCCAAAGTGTGCCAATAAAGTATCCCCCACACCATTACACCACCACCTCCAGCCTGAACCGTAGTTAGAAGGCAGGATGGATCCATGCTTTCATGTTGTTTATGCCAGCTTCTGACCTTACCATCTGAATGTCCCAGCAAATACCTTGGTTGCAACAAAATGTTATTTGAGTAACTTGCCTCCCTATCAGCTTGAAGCACTTTGGCCATTCTCCTCTGACCTCTGGCATGAACAAGGCATTTTTGCCAACAGAGCTGCAGCTCACTGGATATTTTCTCTTTTTCAGACCATTCTCTGTAAACCTTGGAGATGGTTGTGTGGGAAAATCCCAGCAGATCAGCAGTTTCTGAAATACTCCGACCAGCCCGTCTGGCATCAACAACCATGTATTTACATCTGTGCTTCTTTAAGGCAGTGAAATGGGAAAACTGCCTCCTCCTCTCCATGTATCTATCAGCCCTTCAGCCCAACAGTGTGAGTTTTATCCACAAAGACAGGCTGAGTACAAGGTCAAGCACGAACGCATCATCACACATTTGCACTTTTTAGGCCTAATAACTGCAGCGATGGACAGAAAAACGTTGGAAATCCCCTGCAGGTAAAAAAAACCCATCCTCACCAACCATCTTATAACAGGCCTAATGAGTGATATCTGTGTGTGTGTGCGTGCGTGCGTGTGTGTGTGTGTGTGTCTGCAGAGTTCAGCAAGTCAGCTGACAGTTCACATGGCTGGTCAGGTGCTATATGCAGCTGGTGACCTGCGGTGCAACTGCAGACTGTTTTTGACGGCCCCGTAACCCACATGCAAACCTCCCCAATACTTATTACACAATGCAGGGACAGCATACATGTAGCATCATATTTGGCTAAATTTGCTGATGATTTGCATGAGTCATAAAGTGCCATTGAAAACTCTTGTATGGGTCAGAGTGTGGGATTTGTTTTGAAGTCGCACATTTAGGGAAAGAGGTCCACTAATCAGCTTAAATACTATTTGTTTTCTTATGATTTCTTATTTTCTTATAGCTTCACGTGTGTGTCATAATATTTCTCACAACAAACAAAGAATGTAAGACTTGATTTAAGCCAACTTCATTTAATGTCATTTTTGTGTCATTTTTGTGTCTTTGGAAGACAAAGGCCACCTAATTACACCTGCTGATTGGTCAGTCATTGAAATGAGGACAGTGAGCTATCAGGATTCAACATTGGCTGAATAGGAATTCTCTTTTTTTCAGCATTTCAAATATATTTGGAAAGACACTTCATTTGATTTCAGTGTATCGTCCACTTCTTTCAAATTAGGCATGAGCCATGACTTATGGTTCTGTCTCGGCAAGAGGTGGTTGTGAACTATTTTAAAAGTCAACGTAAAACCACAGCCCTTCTCTAATGTTGGCCGTCTGTTTAAAACTAATACCAGATGGGAGCAGATTGCCCACTCGTGACCTCCACTCTTGGTCTTCCCTGTTGTATAACGATGGCTTTCTTCCAGTCTGGGTAAAACACTGCCAGTCATACAGTAAAGCTAGGAAAATGTGAAGTGAATACACTGATTGATTTAAATATGTGCAAACATGCATGGAAATATAGCATATAAGACAAAACAGAGTTTGTACAATTGTAACAAGCTTGAAAGTCAATATTTGGTGTTACCACTTTTAGTTCTCCAGGCTTCTTGAAGGACATTCAAAGCTCTTCTTTGGATCTTTCTGCCTTTTGTTCTCTTCTCTGCCAACATGATCCCACACTGCTTCAGTAATGTTGAGGTCCAGGCTCTGAGGAGGCCAATCCATGACTGATTGTGTTCCACTGTGTGCTTTTCTATCCACCTATGCTGTTACTGCACTGGCAGTGTGTTTGGGATCGTTGTCATGCTGAAAAATGAAGCTGTTGCCAACCAGGTGGTTTTCAGAGGATATTGCATGGTGGATCCAAATCTGATGGACAATTCTTTTCTGGATTTATAATTTCATCAATTTTGACAAGATCTCCAACACCACAAATGCAACCCCAAACCACGACAGAGCCTCCAGCAGAATTTGGAGTTTGCTACTCTCTTTGCAGAATAGCATAGTCTGACTTAATGAAGCAGTCTGCAACTTAATGAAGCTGCCTGTGGTGTGCCTGCAAGGTATTTTTTCCACCTAAAACTACACACTCTGATGTACTCTTCCATCCTCTTAATCACTTATCAGCTGATATATCTGCGCTGACTCGAGTCCATTCTATGTGAGGGAGTATTAAACACCATTGCATTTAGATAAGATACACAGATAAGATAGCCTTTATTAGTTCCACAGTTTAATCATGAACTAAAGTTTGCATTTTTGAGCAAGTTCATGTAATATTAGATGATTAAAACACGCTACAGTTCAATGTGAATGACTTTTGAGCAGCAGTATATTGATTCATTTCATATGAGAGAAGAGAACAGATCAGCAGATTAGAATAAGCAAAATAAATGAATGAAAAATCGTGACACAACATGTCCTTTGTTAGGGAGGTAAACTTTCCACTTCACTTTCAATACATCAAGCCATTTATCACAACTTGCTGAAAAGGGTGTGTGAGAAAATGGCAAGAAAAAAAGCTATGGGCGTGCACAGGGATCGTGATGGTGAAATAATATGATGTGACAAAAAGTTGAAGGGTTAACGGCACTGTTTGTTTCTCATAAAATGGAGATTGAATTGGAGGGACCCGGAAACTAAGATAATACCAGCATTTTGCAGTTGTGGTACAGTACCAAGCCTGAGGTGTAACTTACATGGTTGATGTGGACATACAAACATCTTCACACACGGTTAAAACTGCACACAAATCATTCTGCTGGTGTGACTTCAGGTCCAAAAGAAGCTGAGGTAACAGCCAATGAACACAACACCAGACCATGTGTGTGTGTGTGTGTATACCTGTTTTCAGGATCATGACTAAACATTTGGTGCATGTCTTCTACCTTGTGTGTGCCTTTGAATCAGGGATCACACATGCGTGCTGGCAGCGCAGCGTGGTGCAGCAGGTCAGGAGTGTGTGTGTGGGCCCGGGACCTGCTTGATGTGGTAAAGGTCTGTCAGGAGAGCGCTGTAGGTTCGCACCGTCAGCTGTGCTTCATCAGGGAAGCCCTCGCCGCCAAACCTCCCTACTTCCTCCTCGGCTCCTGCTCCCTTTCTCCTCCGGTCGGCTCTTCTCCCCTGTGACCTTCATCTGTTTCTGTTTCCCTTCGCCTCCACACCATCGCCTCTGTGCTTCTCCTTTTTTTATCCTTTCTGTTTCCTTTGTCCATCTCTGGCATTCCCATTCAATCTGTCAACAAATATTAATTAAAAGTCATAAAACATGAAACCAACCACCTCGTATCCTCTTTCTGTTTTACATGTCTTTAATCTCTCTGTACTGCTTCCTTTAAAAAATGTCTGACCCATCTGACCCCAGCTCTTTAGTTGTGTCCACATCTTGGAGTCTGCTTTTGCAAAACACACAAATACAGCCTTTTTATCTTTTTGGGGCTACGGCAGAGGAAGGGAAGGCCCAGTCTTCATTTTCCCAGAGGATGTTTTACGCCGTTTTTCTCACGGTGGTCTGGGCTGAGCTGTAAGCTGGCACGGGTTGGCATGGGTTGGCACAGGAAGTGGCTGCCTGAACCCCGCGAGGGATTCAGGCCAATTCCATTTCCTGTCAAACATCCTCCCAGAGGAAAGGAGCGCCGGGACATTAGAGGCAAAACTCACAAGCGCTAGAAGAAACAACTGGACTCACATTTTATTTAACATATCCAAAAGCGTTTGATCTTTGCCAACAGAAAACCCAAATCGAGCAGTCTAAATGTCTGAATGTAATATTTTTAAGGTTCTCAATATAGGTTCACACAAATTACAAAAATAACTTTTACTGATGCTTTCCCATAAAGGCTTCTATTCAATAAAAAAAAAGACAAAACTGGGAGACATTATTACGCTATTAAACTATTACACTGACATTATTAGTGTTTCCTTTCCTGTAGTTGAACAAAGAGAGCGAGCCAGAGAGAAGTCACGACTGCACTCTGGGTGTGAATGGCAGATTGTGTCACGGCCACGCTGTGTGGCAGGCAGAGTGCGAGCACGACGCTGGACTCTGAAGACGAGGATTTAAACTCAAAACAGCGTTATCGCCGGGCTCTCACTTAAATACAACCAAAAGAGATCGGGAGCTGGGATTTCACAACTAAGCAGCTTCTGGGAGGAAGGACACACACAAACACACACAGGAGGTGATTAGGGACACACAGCTGGGGGAAACGGGACACAGGTGAACAGAATCTGACTGACGAGACGAGGGGATGCAAAACTAAACACAACGCATACAAGGCAAGAGACTCGCGAGATAAAACAGGGAGTAAATAATCTAAGTTACTGGCTGTGGGTATTTTATTTACAATCTCAGAAGCCGCTTGGAAACAAACAGTGTGACACAATCAGCCACAGAGTGAGCAGGCAGGGCAGTCGGTCAGTCATGACGACACGCTCTAATTTTAACAAAGTTGTTATTTTTAACCTCAACCAAAATGAACCATAATAATAAATAATTGTGGCTTAAACAAATCTAAATATAACAGCAGTGGTGTGAGGTCAGTTTTGGACCAATGACAAATATGAATGTCCTGTTAATAGGAGTGTTGGTCACTTTATTATTGTAAAGAGCAGTTACACTTAACATGTTTCACATTCTCAGAACTGGTTTTCCATTCCTAAATTAACTCACATCCTAAGAGGACATGCGTCGTCCCTACTTTGGTCTGCAGTGCTATTTCTACATCTGTTTTGCTTTTATTTATTTCTGGTGGTATTTGCTGATGGCTGCCTTCTCTCAAAAATAATGAAACTAAATGTCAGTTGCCTTGTGGTCCTTATAAAGAAGCATCCACCCCTATTGTGCTGGGTGGATGTAGAGAGGCATGTTCTTTGGCAGAAGTCTTAACAAAGACGTCTGTTGCAAAAGCACATAATTCATTCACATTTATTTAGTTGAGTGTATGAAAAATATCAAAGATAACGCAGTCTGGCAGGCATAAAGAACTGGACTGAAAATCAGTGGCAACAGGTGATGAATCTAAATGTGAAATTTTGAGTTCAACTCATCATGAGCATGTACGGAGGAGGTCAGGAGAGAGGCACAACAGTGAGTGTCTGCAGCCATCTGTAAAACATGGCTGTTTGGGGTCTGGAGCTGCATTTCAAACAGCGGTGTTGGGGATCCTGTCAAATGTGATGTAATTACACGCAGAGAAAAGTACTTTCAGTCTTTGATCCACCATCTGGAAAGCATCTGATTGGCAACAGTTTCACTTTTCAGCATGACAATGATCCCAAACACACTGCTGCAGCAAAAGCACAGCCCGATAGGAAAACACAGAGCGGTGCTCACACCAAATATTGACTTTCAAGATGGTAGAATTGTACAAACTCTGTTTTTGCCTTATATGGTATTTTTACATGGATGTTTGTTTCAGTATATAGCTGCACCTATTTCCCATTTTTGTAGCAAACTTTGCCTTTGGAAGAGAAACAATTATACCGATATCAGAATTATCTTACAAACTGTAACGAGAGGCCAAAATCATCTCAAGTTACTGTTGTTTTTCTGAAGCGGTATGATGGAATTCCTCCCTTTGGCATATTCATCCTCGTGGTATTTTATTTGTCCGGGGATCGTATTCCACTTGCCTAAAATCTCCTTTGACAGATAAAATTACACCACAGTCTCCGACTGCTGATAACCCGAGGTGGCTGCGGCTGTTTTCTTGGAGGTGAAGCTGTGTTTGTTCCTGCTAGGGTTAAGCAGCATTTTTGCGGAGTGCACATCCCCAATCTCCCACCACTGTCTGACTCCGTGTCTCCTCAGCTCAAGGCGAGACGCAGGGCAGACTTTGCTTCAGCGGTTTTCGGTCATGCATTTTCTCTCACACGGCATTCCAGACAGATCTCCTTACATCCACACAGTTTGTCCTTCCCCCCCCCCCCCCCCCCCCCCCCCCCCCCCCCCCCCTTTTTTTTCTTTTTTTTTTTCTGGCGCGCACCACAACAAAATCCTTTTCTTGCTCAAAAAAAAAAA
>VUQK01004653.1:9563-23185 GCA_015106715.1 Bujurquina vittata | reverse complement strand
CTTTCGTCCCCCGCCCTGTTTTCCCCCCCCCCCCCCCCCCCCTCGCCCTTCCCTCCTCCACCTCTGTTGTTCCTTTTTGTCTCTGAGGGCAGCATACCATAAAATCACTTGTCTGGCACAAATAGATAAAGTAATGTGCTTCAGCCACTAATTAGAGAGAATGTACACAGTCAAAGGAGCTATATGTGGGGTTTACGGGGTGACACATAAAGCAAAACATCCCCCATTTTCAAAGCTGCAAAGCCTCCAATCGCAAAACGATTTCGGTAATTATAAGCTCCATTTGAAGGCCAACCCTTCATATGCAGGCTGCAGTGGTAACACTGCCGAGGACAAGGGAGCCGCAGATCCACGAGGAAACCCACGTTTTGTTTGTTTTTTTTCTTTTGGTTTTATGATGTGTTAATGTTGTGGAATGCTATTTGACTGAGTCTTAAGAGCTTAGATAGGAAAGAGGCCCTAAAGTTCAGGAAAAGAAAAGGTCAAGATCCTTGAAAATGTGAATCTGCGCTGTGCTAAAACTAAAAAAACAAAGTAGACAAAGTGTGGGGACACTTTCAGTGTTCTTTGATAGATTTAGGGCTGCAGCAGAAGTCCAATAGGAGAATCTGAGAAAGGCATGTGTAAACCTGCGTATTTAACATTTTATTCTCAGAGGTTCTAGTTTTCCTGGCCTTCAAAAGTGCCAGAATTTAGGGAGGAAAAATGTCAGTGGACAGCTGGTGCCGCATACACTGATGCGCCTGTTTGTCAAAGTTGGTGAAAGCCAGTGAGTCATCCTCATCATCCTCCTTTATAAGAATACACCAAACTGTTGATTCTCCCACTCGTGAAGTTTTTGCCTTCCCTCTGATTGGTTAATTTGTTTTTTCAGCCTGATGATGGCCTCCTTCACTTGCATTAACATCTCTTTAATGCAGTACCAGTCAAAAATCTGGACAAAATGACCCATTGTGAGCGAGCACTTGGCAACAGTGGGAAGGAAAAACTCCCTTTTAACAGGAAGAAACCTTCAGCAGAACCAGTACCAGGCTCAGGGAGGGGCAGCCATCTGTCGTGGACAGTGGGGGGTTAGGGGAGAGAAACAGAAGAAAAGACATACTGTGGAAGAGAGACAGAGATTAATAATAACTAATGATTCAATGCAGAGTGGGGTATAAACAGAGTAAAAAGAGGTGAGTGAAGAAGAAACACTCAGTGCATCATAGGAACCCCCCCCCCCTTTAGTGCAGTGTGTTCCTTGGTCTCCATTAGCCTGACTTTGCACGTTGTCTGCTGTATGTTCAGCATTTGTTTGTCTCTTGTAACAAAAGTAAATGATTAACGTGCAGCCTCCACACTGAATGACTGTATCCTGTAAGTTTGGCGCTCTGATCCTTACATATTGATGTGTTTGCGCAGGTGTTTCCGTTGCACTCTGTGGATACAATGATGACGAAGGGCTTTCAGGCTGACTCAGTCCGTGGAGAATATGTTTCTTTGCTTGATGTTGGATAAAAGGCCCCAGTCGCACCAACAAAGAGTTTTATAAACCACAGGCAGCATGCAGGAGGTTACGGTTTTATTATGGAGCCCCTTTTGAAATGAAAGTCTTTTTTCGTGAATCACAACTCTGACTTGGATCGAGGCAAAAAGACAGAAACCACACAAAGGTTCTTAAAAATGAAGTCCCACCAGAGGATAATGAGGTTATATGCCTAGATTTGGAGCAGAGGAGAGGACCCCGCCCTCCATCTCTCTGGAAATGGTTCCTCTGACAGTTTGCTGCTTTGACACACTGTGGAAGGGTCACAAATCCCATTTTTCTTGGGGGAACGTTTGCACGACAAAGTCAGTAAAATATGCGAGGGATTAAAAACACATACAGTCTGTAAAGACAGCTTTGCCCCTGCCAAAGAACCGCGAACACACGCCTCACTCCATGACACAACCACCCACCCTTCTCTCCTCGGCTCTTCTTGCAATCAGTGGATTTTTCCAGAAGAATGTTAAAACGCTGGAGTCGTGTTCTGGGAGCACGGCTGCACTTGTTGATCACGGCCCTTTTGTTTACTGCTCAGGAATTCAAATGTGTCATTGCAAGACGAGGCTCTTCTCCTCACAGAAACCCTATCCACTGTTAGATTCTTGTCCCTCAGCACCCCCGTTAAATAAGCGGTCGGTGAAAGATGGAGGGTGTATTAAAGGAATGTCAGCTCGTGCTTCTTCACACGAGGACTAAACATTTCACGGCAAAACTGTTTACAGGTGCTCGTTTGCTTGTTTTATTGGCGACTAATGAATCCTCGTGATTTGTAAAATTCCACTGCTGTGTATGTTGATCAAGTGGTGAAAGCTGCCATTATCAAGGAGAGATGAAATGTTTAGATGGGCTCAAACCCATCGTTTCAAGAAAACTTTGCCCTTATTCATCATTTTTGTAGAGTACTGTGCAAAGGTCTTGAGCCACCCCCCATTTCTTTATTTCCATACACTGCATTTCCATTTATGCAAAGATAAATGGAAAAAAACATTTGTCTCTGCTTTGTCCCACCTGTGATTGCATTTGCATGTGCTTGCAGTCATGAAGTAGTGCACATCTTGACCTAAGGGAAGGAACAACTGGTGAAATGGCCCTCAGGTTTTTGTTTTCACCTCCCGCTGGCCGACAGTCAGACTAAACCATCAGATAAGTGTGACGGCGTGTCAGAGTGTAGTAAACGCTCGGAGCAAGGATGCCTGCCATGCATTTCCTCCTGTCAGAAGGGAAAAGGGTGTGGGTGTAATTACACCACAAATGACTGTATCTCTCTTTAATAATACAGCTGACAGATTAGCGCAGACACATGTGTTTTGTGGCAGGACTTTTTCTGTCATTCTTGAATTTGACCCCCCCCCCCAACCCCACCCAGAACAGAGGTTTCTGTCACAACTTCAGAGACTTCCAAGGTAGAGAGAGGAGAGGGAGATGTCATAAGGGTTCTCAAGACAGCGTTTGTGTGTGGAGCAGATTGTCTACAAGAGTTGTCCCCGCTGAAAACAGAAAGTTTATTGGTGCAGTAAATCTGAAGGGAAGATCATTTGAGAAATAAATCCTCAGCAACAGATTTTGAAGGCCGTCCATGTGAAGCGAGGGCACGAAATTTGATAAAAACAAGATGATGCACATTATTTGTCACTGTTTTGGTCAGAGGCCTGCATGCCTGCCCCCCACCCCCACCCCCAAAAAACCCTCAGCTTTTACAGAAAGCCGGCTGCAGTAGACTCAGGCTCAACAAGCCCAACGTCATCATTTCGGGCCTCAGAATCTGGTTTGGCTGCTGTCACTGTGGTGTTGGAAGGCTTACCGCCGCTTTGTTCGGGACACTGATTTTAAATAGTCTCTACAATACATACTTGAGTTTTATTGTCATCATACAAAGCAAACTATTTAAACCACACAATAATTGCTACAGTTTCCCCCTTCTTTGTCTCCTCTTTGCCTTTTATTGACCAACCCAGTTTCTTTGCACATTTTATCTTATGTCTGGCTCTGTGTCCACACGTTGTGCCAAGTAGGTTTAGGCATCGATGTCCATCCACCCTCATTCTAGCTCGGTGACCCTAAACAAGCAGAGAGAGGGGCAAATAAAAATGAGGGCGACGCAGATTTCGGAGACTGGAGTTGAACCAAAAACCCTTAGCATTACTGGCTTAATAATATTTTCCTGCATTACGAGGGCCTTGCAATTTGTTCATTTTAGAATAAGGCACCTCATGCATGAACATATGGCAAGCATGCATCTGCCTTGGCCCAAAAAAAGTGAAAAATCAAATTTACTGCCATCAGCGCACAGTGAGCGGGTAAAATAACAGCCGTTTAATACGTCAGTCCATTAGAACCACAAATGATGGTTTCAAGTATCACAGTATAAGCAGATTAGAGCAATTATCTGTTGCCGCAGCCATTTTGCAAGAAACTGTCATCATGTTAAAAAACTAAAGTTCTATGGGGAAAGTTTAGGAAATCTTGCTGTCAGGAACAAGTGTCTGTGTTGCACAGAAGTCTAACCTCTGGTTCAGAGTCTGGGAATGTCCCAAATAATTGGCACCAAATAATAAGACAGTCGCAGATACCAACTCTGAGCGGAGGTCACAGGATCTGGTCCTACAGGAATAAGGCAAAGAATGAAGAGTGGCACGGGGAGAAAAAACTGCAGAGCAGAGGGGATGAAAGAGTTTCTGACAGTGTTGCTCGGACAATTAGGAGGTCAAATAATAACGTACAAATTTCCTTTAAGTCTATAACATCACATGATTTGATTGCTATCTCACATTATGGTTCCAATGTCCAATTTTAGAGCATTTCCAGGCAGCAATAATGTTGTTGGTTGTTTTTCAGATTCCTCCAGGAGTGCAGAAAAATTCACCCCAAAGTCAGACTAAGCAATGCTGGGAAAATCCACAAAAATCCCAAGGGCTACATCTCAGACTCTACAGGCCTCAGTTAGTGTGTTAAATGTTAAAGTTCATGAGTACAATTAGAAAAAGCCTGAGTGTGGCTTGTGTGGAAGTGCTGCCAGGAGAAAGCCTCTTTTCTCTACACAGCTTAGGTTTGCAAAGCTGCATCTGAACAATCTGCAAGACTTCTGGAAAAATGTCCTGTGGACAGACGAGACCCAAGTGGAGATGTTTGGCCATGATGCACAGCGCCACATTTGGAGAAAACGAAACAAGGCATATTGGCACACACAGGTCCTGACAACTGTCACCACGGTGGTGTAGAGGTGATGATTTGGACCTGGGCACCTAAAAAAGAAAAAAAAATCAAGGTGTTGCAATGACCCAGTCAAAGGCCACACCTCGACATGAAGCAACACTATATAGAAGAGTGGGCCAAAATTCCTCTACAATGATGTGAGCGGCTGATGAAGTCACACAGAAAATGATTACTTAAAGTTACTGCTGCTAAAGGTGGTTCTACAAGCTACTGAATCATGGGGTGTATTTAGTTTCTCACAGAAAACAACTGTCAACTATGTTTTTTTTTTTTTTTTTACAGAATACAAATAATGCTAGAAAAAAAGAAGCAGAGAAAGACCACAATGGAACGTGGTTATTAGACCATGCTGGTCTTGTTTTGGTCTCCAAAAGGCAGACTGCTTTGTTAGCCACCAGTCAGCCTTTCTCTCTCTCTCGGGTTCCCTCACAGGAAACCACTGAAGTGAAACAGACACACGCCTAATTGTGCTTTTGCAATCACGTACACAGGCTATGCATTCACACGTGCGCAAGAGTTCCCAGTGAGAAACCAAAGGTTTCTCAGACAGTGCGCTTAACGATAGACTGCACTGCCAACAAAGCCACCAATCAGCTATCAAGATCTGATCAAGATCTCTATAGATAAAAATGAACATCCGAGGTGTTACACAACAATAAATTCCCAGTTGTGTTACGCATTAAGTTGGGGACACACAGTTGTGTAAGAAATCCGTGTTTACAAAAGCGCAGACTGCCTGTGAGCGTTGAGATTAGAAGGCTGTAGGAGGGTGATGAACATGCCACAACAGTTTGGGATGACGTGCCAAAATGACAGAAGCAACCATGCAGCCTAATGCGTCTGTCCACATTGAGAAAGAGTTTGAATTGTTGTGTGTAGCTTCTGCCTGGCTCACTTTGTGTCTCATTTCTGTTTTCACTTTTAACATACTGTTTCTCCTTGATCCCTAAAGCAGCATTTTGGGCTGCTGTTGACATGTTAGTGGAATTCGTCACGATTACATGTATTTTTTTGTTTTTTTGAGGTCCCTAAAATGACGGGCTTTCCTCCGCATGCGTGCCCAACAGGACATTAACCTGATGTATTGCTGCGGAGACGTACAGGTGATCACCTGGCCAACTGACCTCAGAGATAATAACACAGAGCAGAGGACTGGGTATTATTTTTGTTGGGAAAATAAGCACTGGCTCGTGACCCCTGAAACCAGGTTTGTGTCTCCTCCCGGTTTCAGACTCGGGGAACTATCATGCACTAACCACTACACCGCAGTGGTAACCACGAGAAACTGTAGTGTAAAGTTTTGAGTGTTTATTTTATGAGGAGTGTGATGAAATATGTGGCTAGTTTCACTTTTTGGGGGTTTTCTCCCTAACCTTTGTTTAATCGGCCGGTTACTCCCCTCATTATGTTTCCTTTGTGTTGTTCGCCCTGTAGTCTCCAGATTGTAGTCCAGCCATTCCACATGGTTACTGAGATTCTGAGTATGACCTTTGATATCCCAGACTCGGTCACATCGACTCGACTCGGTCACATCACCGCCAGCAAAGGTGGACACTCTTCTAAGTTAACCAATGCTGAATGTCAAAGCAAAAACAAGCAATATGATGCATGTAGGGGTTACATTATTCAAGTTAAGGCTTGAGTAGTGACATTATTTAGTCTTAAATGTGTTAGAGGATAAAAAAAAAAAGTAAAGCGATGAGTGGAGCAGAGACTATCTCATTTTCCTTCAGTGGGGTAACTCCTAGACAGGATCACGCACACCACTTTTAAAAAAATCCAACCCAAGCCCATTTTTTTGAGCTGCGAAAGGTCCTTATGCAACCCTGTTTCATAAAAATGAATGGCGTTACTTAGGAATACAAAAAACCCTTCCACTAACTGAAGAATGAGCATCGTTGTGTCATTTCTAAAGGATTTCCTAAATGTACTTGCTGACATATGGCCATACCTTCACACAATGAGAAGCTCTTTAAAGACCTTAGAAAGGAATAGCACACCCTAAACCGCATCCCCAAGCCCAGTACATACGTGACGCAGATTTACATATCACCTATAGGGATCATTTGCTCCACGCCTTCTCCCTGCACAGAGACTGCTTCTCATCAGCTGCTCCTCCTCCTCCTCCTCCTCCTGCAGCTACACCTGTGATGTCCTCAGTATCCACGTGTACCTCAGGACAGAGAATGGAGTTTAAACATAACCAGCGAGCCCAAATGCCATTTCTGCTTTTATGAGGCTCTTCATTCAGATCAGTTGCTCAGGACAAAACCGAACAATAGCGATGCAGCACACCTGAATGGTAGAAGCTCCTCCCACCTGATCCATGAGTATATTGTATCACTCTTCCTGCACATGCTGCTTTTTTATGGTTCAACACCTGACAAGACTACAGAGAGACCAGTGTCAAGTTACCAGGTAGGTGCAAGACATTTATACGAGTGCAGCCGTGTGTGTCTATAAAATTTCATCTGGGACAAATAGTAACTAATAAATATTGTGTCGGCTTTAGTGATTTTATGTCACACAAAAAGCTGATGTAGGATCATTTAAAATCATATTTAATGTGTGATTTTCCTGATTTAATTTAAGGTGAAGCAAGTTTGTTATAAAATATTGAAACCAGTTTTCATAACCAAGCCTTTTCCTTGTGATATGCAAAAGATATAATACAGCTTCATGGAGGGAAAAAGCTGAGTCATTCTCAGCACAAAGGCATGCTTTACATTCCCCATCCTGATCTTAAAACATCACATATCCTGCTACGGCTCGATGACAAAAGTCTTTCATGAAACTTCTTGTGTAAAGCAAGTTTGTTTACACATGGAGTTCCGGTGCTCACCTTTTTATTGTTGTTGTCATAGTTTCGGTGTGCACCGCAACCACAATCCCACACCTGTGTGACACAGCAAAAGGTCTGCTTATTGGGTGTAAGATTTCCAGCAACAGTAATGCAATCAAATTATGCAAAAATCAACATTTGGAGCTTGACACCAAAGTGCAATGAAACATTTTTGAAAGGAGAGGTTTGAAGGTTTTTTACCACCAAACAGTACAACATTTGCAGATGTTATTTATATTTTATAGTTTAGTTTCAGCTCTGTTCTTTACCAAATGTAATTAACTGAGCCACGCTGAAGGCTTGTAAAGCAAACTGTGGTGAGAGAAAGCATATCTTCACTATAACAGCTTGGGCTAGCAGGTGCCCCAGATATATTGTACTAAGAAGCCAGTTCTGGAAAGCCAGTAAGAACTGTTTTTATGCTGCTCTAACTGTTCTGACACTGCAGTTCAGTGCAATAATGTTAAAAATTAGCCCTTATTAATTAACCCCCTAATTGAAGAGAAAGAAAAAGATGCTTGCCATAATATTCAACTTATTTGTGTCGATCTAGGAGTCAGTCAGCAACAGCAACTACATGCTATTGTTCCTCTGTTTAAACTCAGTGTGGCTACCCACATGGTTGCCAAGCAGTCTATACATTAAGTCAATTATTCATCTCTCTGTGCTACTATGGAGTGATGTCATTTGCGTTAAAGTGTGCGTGTTATTTGCAGGCCTTATTTAGCTGTATGCTAAATAAGGCCTGCCAGAGGTGACCACAGGCCTTTCTTGTGATCTGACCGCAGTGCTGAGGCAGCTACTTGCATTTGGCAAATGTGGTTTTCTGTCATCACCATGTGAAACTTTGGCTTTCATTAAGGTCTTTTGATGTGCTGTTGGCAGGAAAATTAAAAAAGAATAACTGAAACCAGCAATGTGGGCTGATTTTACCCCCCACCCACCCCCTCCAGCAGAATCAAACAATGGCCAAGAGCGTCAAGGTTCAACTGCATGGTAATGACTGGAGGACAAAACTGATGCTGATATGTGTTTACGAACCTTGGCTTTATTAAAATTCCCTTATGTAACTAAAGAAGGGTGGATGCTCTGAGTAATCCTCCATCACAGAAATATAATTTTGTCACTCCACTAGAAGCACATTTTAAAGACATGCCTAATAATGTCCAATATAGGCAGCTTTTATTAGCATGCTATTTTTTAATAGCCTGGCTTGCAATCAGAGTTATCCGTCATCGTGCCAGCCACTGAAAAACATTTTCAGTAAGACTTTCAAATATAGAACCTGATTTACAGTGCAGTGCCATTTATTTTTATTTAAAAACTGTTTTATTTTTTGGTTTATTGAAAAAAAATGTAAGAGTAAAGTAACAGTAAAGACATTCTGATGAAGCCGTGGACCATTTAGCATATTTGCACACAAACCTACATATATATAAACAAGCTCTTAGCACAAGATCGATAGAGGTTGGGGTCTACCACACCAGGCAAGACCCCAGGTGCAGGCAGTGCAGAGATGCCCCTGAGACAATCCAGCACATAACAGAGGATGCAAGATGCTGGCAGGCAGAGCATACATGGAACTCCATAACCAAGTGGCCGGCATAGTATACAGGAACATCTATGCCAAGTATGACCTGGAAGCCCCAAATGGGATACGCCCCCACGGGTGGTTGAGAATGACAGAGCTAAGATCCTGCGGGGCTTCCAGATGCAGACAGAGACATCAAGAAGAAGGAACACGAGAAACTGTGCATGACCCTCAAGCTCCAAGGCCTCTGCAAGAGGACCTGAGCTTGAAGGACAGAAACGCTCAACTCAGTAGTTGCCAGTAGGTTGTATTCTGATTATATTCCTATATAAAAGGTTGCTGTCATTTTGCTGTTAAATTACCATCCTGCAACTCCGTCACCATTTGTTGAGGAATTTCTCTTTCATATCTACGAAAATAACTACTTATATGCAGAGTTCTGGACTCTGCAAGTAGTTAGCGTGAATTCGTAACAGATTTGCAATTTTTGATGATTTATCACAGTTAACTGGCTCTATTTTATTGCCGATTTTATCAGCGTCTCAACGGCTTAAAATTGCGTTGAAGATGGCAGCTGACTGTGGGTGGTCACAGATCCAGTCCACGGTTTCGAAACAACCATTTGAAAGTCAATAAGATCACAAGTTCAACAAATGCAGTCACAGTAATTTTGGTCATGCTGCAGCCTCCAAACACAAATTTTTCCTAGTTTGGCTGCAGCGTTAGGTTGTGAAAAGACCCACATTCCCTCATGCAGCACTAACTATGGTCCTGACCAGAACCATAGCTGCAGCCATGATTTTTACCACCTCACCTCAGTTCAACAAATTGTTCTAACAAACCAAATCAGCGTGGCATTTTCCCCAAATGTTTCTGTCTAAACACTTCCTCCCCCTGCCATGTTTTCATGTAGTCTGGTTGGTCAAAAAGTTAAAGGTGCAGTGCAGCAGTGTGGCACTCCTTGACCAAGGTGCTTAACCTCAATTAAGTCTCTCTGCATCCAAGCGTATGAAACGGTCATCTATGGAATTTAAAACCCTGCCAGCCAAAACTGCCAAGTCAGCAAAGAAGACAGTAATAAAATAATAAAATCAGGTTATAAAGGAAGCAGTGGCCTGTGATGATATAATTACTTTGCTGGTACCCCACGACTTTTCATGTGCCCAACAATGGAGATATGTCGGGTGCAAGTCTCCAATAATTAATCAAGTTATTAATTTCTTTTTTGCGAGCTTAAATAGCAACTTCCAGTTAATTCATCAACCTGCCGCCAAAGTTGGATCCCCACAGAGTTTTCTTCATATCTTTAATTCTTCATGGGGATGAAAAACTCGGGCCTTTTCATTTGCTGCCAGTGGTCTCAGTGGCTTATTATTTGATGTTTTTGAGATAATCCATCGCTACATTCCTCTCTGGGGCAAACTCAGTCCAGAGTGTGAAGGTCTGGCAGCTTCAGCCAGATTAGATGGATTAATTACTCTATAGCTGACTTGCTGGCTGAAGGCTGTGTTTCCAGACTCTTATATCTATCATCCTCTTGCGCATTAAAAAGAAACAATAACCCATTACTCTTTACCGTGCAACTTCGTGCAAGTTCAGCTGTATCAAATATTAGCTTGTATGTTTTCAGTGTTGAATTTTAGCATCCTGGCTGTCACAATGGCAAACCATCCATCCATCCTGACTCCTGTCCATCCATCCATTCTCTTCCGCTTATCTTGTTCAGGGTCGCGGGGGGGCTGGAGCCTATCCCAGCTGTCTGACGCTTACAACAGTATAAAGTAAATAAGTCCTTATGAATCCAGCATCCTGTCTTATAAAAGTCCCATGATGTGATCATTTAGCCCCTGGTTTCAAGCTCGGTGAGCAGAAGGAATCTGGGTTTGTTTAGCTCTCCCAGATTTGCCTGAGAGCCCAGTTCATCCCAGGGGAAAGAGAGACAGGGTCGTACTCACTTCTCTGTAAAATTATCCAGACTTAACAGCGACTTAATTAATCAAACACCATTAAGGCGCGACCTTGAAGGCTTAGTGAGACTTCACATCTACAAAAGAGGTAAGTTCAGCATGAAGACAAGTGATATTTGCCTGAGAATCATATATCAAGTGTATTTTGGCAAGTCATTAACATATTTGACTTGAAGCCGTTAAAGGCTTGTTTGTGCCATATACCAACCATACTGGATGTCAGAAATTCCAGGAAGAAAGTTGTTATGTTTGAAAGCATGTTTGAAAATTGTCCTCGTATTAACCGTGTCGGGGTTTGTCAGGTTTTGTCAAGCTTTTACATTTGTTCTTTGTAGGTAATTAAATTAAATATGCCACATTAATCACTGGACTTTAGGGACTTTACACTATCCTCAAATTCCTGTGCTAAGATAAGGAAAATGTCTCCAAACATTAGAGGGGTGTCTCCAGGACAACTTTAACTTCATTGGCCAGCTGTGGAGGTGTTCCTCAGCTGTTATTCAGCTATTTGGAGCTTCATGCAACAGTTTTTCTGGATAAAATCTCAGAAAATGTGGACCACAATCCTCAGTTTTAAACAATGTAGACCAATCACCCACAGACAGGTTTGCAAATTTCCCTCTAATTTGTACGGGCGCATGCCAACACATCGCAATCTGATCTGAATCAGTCTGCACCGATGGGCGCAACTCGCTGCTCTTGGCAATAGGGTAGCTGGCTGCCGACTGGTTGTATTCTGATTATGCTCCTATATAAAGGTAAAGTTGCCAAGCACCTAGGTCATTTTGTTGTGCTGTTGTTCTCTTTCAAATCCATGAGGAGAACCAGGGTTGTGTAGTATTATGAAGCAGAAGTTGGGGTCATTTCCGTAAGAAGAAAACCAAGATGGATAAAAATCTGTAGGTTGCATCTGAAAATCATCTGTGACTTTGTCGCAGTAGCACCTGTGATAGAAGTCTGGGCCCAGTCATTTTGGTGGTGCTGTATTCACACCACTGCCCTGTGGTTAAGAAAATCTTTTAGGGAGCTGCTGCTGCTATAAGCACTTAAGAAACTCCAGGAAAGATTATCAGCACCAAATAAACCAGCCCACCACAAACCTCAGAGGAACCCACTACAGTGTGGACATAAGGCCATAAGTTACACTCAAATGATTCCTCTTTTTACAAGGTGTGTTTTTCACACAGGTTGAAGCGGAAGGGGAAAAGCCACAGGAATGTTTACCTATTTAGCGCATGGCAAGCAGAAGATGTTGATCGCATCGGGTCCTTAAAAATTCCCCTTTGCAAGGGTTCAAATGAGACAACATCACCATTTTAACTTGTTCCAGTCAGTGACTGACTTGAAGGTTAAGGCATTTGATTAATGTGTCAGGCTGGAAAAATAGAATCACTCTCAAAAACTTTAATTCCACTCACCTTTCTGGTCTGCTAGCTAGAAGACTGTAATCAAATAGATGGACTGGTGTTGTCAAACATTCGGCTTGCTAAAATGGATAGGTTACAAAGAAAATCTGTCACGAAACACATCATTAATTAAACTAATTTAAAGTTATTAAATCTGTTTTAAGCTGTCAACCTCGATCTGCATCTGCTTTTAATTATGAAAGCAAGCGATTATAATTTGACTTCATTTGGTCAGTTGGTGCCACAGAAGGAGACGGTGATGTTCATGTTGTCTGCCGGCGGACTTACAGGACGTGTTCAGCGCTTTATGATATCATACATTCAGGTTTTTTTTGTTTGTTTTTGCACAAACAGAAGCTGTTTGCTCTTTCCTTATTTTTAATGAGAAGCACCACAGCATGTGCTTCCTTTATCAGTGTATCAGCTTTCCTGTGCTGATACGCGGCGTTAATTTCAGCTGGTTCTGACGCGTTCACTACGGCTGTGTACTCACACACTGACAACTTCACGTTGTTTGTCTTCACTCATTTATTTTTCTTGAAGACAACAAGTAGTTTGTCTCATTGGACAGGATATGCAGCCTAACAAATAATATAAATGCTGACATACCTGTCTGACACAAATTACACAGATATCATGTGTAGCACGAATAGCACGCATAACACGGTCAAAACTGTCCGGCTTCCACCATTAACGCCACCCAATGAACCATAACGCCCCCATAAATACAATGGCTCATCAAGTAAGTGCCCCCTAGTGTCCAAACACATAATGAAAAGAAAGAAAAGAAAAAAGGCAAAAATGGCTCTTACAATCAGATCTACCAGAATCTTTGTTTGGTATCTGATCTTAACCATTACATTACAAACATACAGCAAACTTGTTATGATGTATTTGTACTCATTGTTCCACGTATAATAACCAAATTCAAGAGTTTTACTAGGGTATGATTATATGAGCTTCTCTGAGCCACACATAAAGAGTGTGTTTGTATATCACCCTGTGACTGACACCCTAATTTACTTGCGAGTGAGTAGGCAGATATTGGGTATCTTTTCGACAGGCACTACCTCAGAGACTACACCCAACACCTTACACTTATCAAAGGATCTCTGTGTCCACTCACAGTATACGCCTC
>VUQK01004650.1:5194-18513 GCA_015106715.1 Bujurquina vittata | reverse complement strand
TTTCCAGTAAGCCACTGTCAGAGAGTGGTGGGCAACTACGTAAGAAGCGATTTCTGATGAAAGAGCTGAACTAGCTTCTGAGTCCAGAAGTCATATTTATGTGTAGTCAGAGAGGATTAACCCCGGTCTGACTACACATAAATATGACTTCTGGACTCAGAAGCTAGTTCAGCTCTTTCATCAGAAATCGCTTCTTACGTAGTTGCCCACCACTCTCTGACAGTGGCTTACTGGAAATTTTGACCAGTTATTAATTCATCATTTCTTCAGTTGCACAGTGTTTGTTTTCCTGGATGGATGCACTGCCTTTTTCAAATTCAACCACAATATTTTACTGGGTTTCATTCTGTATCCCTCAGCTTCCTCTGTAGGTAGGTGTGCCTAGGTTCATCATTCTGTTAAAAAGCTCATTTCTGGTTTAACTTCATGACTTTACATAATCTTTCAGAACTATTTGACACAGATTCTGTAGTCGAATCCCTCACTGTAAGCTGCCCAGTCCCCGAGGCACACGAGCGACTCCAAACCACATCCCCAACATTGTGCCTCACAGTCAGTATGAGGCCCTCCTAAAACCAGAGTTTCTGCTCTTTATTCCAGAAGGACATGTCTTTGCCTATATTTTGGCAAACTGAAGCTTTGCTCTGACCCATGCACTTTTGCACCTGCAGTTGCAAACGTGACCTTCAGGTTCTGACATTAAATTTTGACACTTTTTGCAGTCTGCTGCTGGGCTGAAGCTTCTGGGGGTCTTGGACCAGTTGGCAGTAGTTAGACTTTAAGCAACTTGTAGATGATTTTCTTTACAATGTGCAGCCGTTAACACTACAAGTAAACCTTTAACAAGTACACACATGTTCCATCTTGTCTCATACTGTACTCTGTTAGCATTACTCTTTTAATAAAGCCTAGCAGCCATTTGAGAACTGAAGATGGGCCCATTTTCAGTATGGCTGTCAACTGTAGCAAGGTTTCTTTTGCCCATTTTGAATGATCTTGATGTTAAATTATGAATATTTAATCATCTAGAATCTAGATGTTGAAATCTGAAATTACTCAGAAGTTTCTTTGTAGTGTATAAGCTGTTGTTTTTTCTTCTTCTTTCAAATAATTTGTTAACACGGGTGCAGCACTTTTTGGGTGTAGTACTTTTGTTTCAGCCACATCTCCTGGATGGACTCCTAGGATTCCTTTCTGCTTACCCACCTCTCACCTGTGAGTCCAAGGAATTGGCTGTTTACGCTGGCTTTAGGATTTAGAGCGACATCTACTATTCAGAAGTCCAGTGGTTCAGTCCTCGACTTTTCCTGTCTGCAAGATCCTTAATGCTCCAGATGTGTGCACGGTAGCTAAAAATACAAGAATATCTAATTCTATTTCTGACAGACTAAATTAGGAGAAGACGTGCGAGACCTTAAGTTGACTGGATGGAAAAACTCACTCATGAGTTATTACAGCATTACCACGCACCGACAAAGGATGCTGGAGATGGAGCTGCCACGCAGGAGGAAAAAATGAAGACCACAGAGAAGGTTCATGGATGTAGCGAAGGCGGTCATGTAGAGGGGCTGCTGTGACGGAGAAGGATGCTTATAATTGGGGAAGACGGAGGTAGAAGATGCCATGTGTTAACCCCTAAAGGGTGCAGTTAAAGAAGAAGGTCCCATTACTGCTGTGAAACTCAGCTTGAGGGTTAGTGTTGGCTGACTAACTTGCTATTCAGATTAGTTACATACAAGCTTATACATTAATCAGATATGGAGGCAGGATTGTGGTTAGCACAGTCCTCCCAGGAAGGTTTGAGCCTCCTGGTCCGAAGTTCAAAGACATGCATGTCAGGTTAATTGGTGATGCTGAAGTGGTTGTAGCTGTGCATGTAAATCAGTGTCTGTCTTTCTGTGGTAGTCTCTCCAAAGTGTATTCTGCCTCCCCTAGGCTAATGGTTAAGCAGTTTAAAAAATAGAAAAAAGAAAGAAAATGGATGGATGGATATTTAGACAGCTGCACATAGTCTGACAGGGTGTTCCAGCATGAGCCAGGAGTAGAATAGAATAGAATAGAATAGAATAGAATAGAATAGAATAGAATAGTTTTGTTGTCATTATATGTCACATATAACGAAATTACAGGTGCTTCTCTTATCGTGCACCAATATAATTATTAAAGTATATGGAAATACAATATATAAAATATAAATAAAACACTTTGTACACAACAGTTTCAGTTATATTCACACAACCGAAGAATTAATAAATATACTGATCAAAAGCATGGATATATGAGTGATAGAGGTGTGTTGGATATTAGCAACAGTAGCAGCAGTTTGGTAGGTATTTCACAAGTATAAACAGAAGTATTGCACTGAGTTATAAACATGATTATTGCTCAGAGCTGTAAACATCGAGGTGGTATTGCACATGATGGAGACATTGACAGAGTAAATGTTCAGCTCAGCGGTTGTTTAATGTTCGAATGGCCCAAGAGTAGAAACTGTTTCTTAGCCTGGATGTGCAGGCTTTCATTGATCTGTATCGTTTGCCATACAGGTGATGCGCTAGGTGGGAGGGATCATTGACAATGTCTGTGGACCTTCTTCGGCATCTGGAATCAGCGATTTCCATCAGGGAGGGCAGAGGGCAGCCGACAATTTTCTGGGCTGTGTTTATGATCCTCTGGAGAGCATGTCTGTCTGCAGCCGAGCTCCCAGTGAACCAGCCAGAGGTGCAGTACGTGATCACACTCTCGATGGTGGATCAGTGGAAGGTCACCAGCAGCCTCTGATTCAGTTTGTTCTCCCTGAGGACCCTCGGGAAGTATAATCTCTACTGGGCCGTCACCATCACTGCATTGGTGTTGACAGACCAGGTCAGCTCCTCTGATAAATGGACTCCCTTTAAAAAGAACTGTCTTTAAAGTCCCTTCAATATTCATATATTGCCATAATAAATGTGTCAGGGCAATTATCTGATGTTTCACATTAAAAATGAAACAAAAAAAATTAATCAAAAGCTGTGAAGCATTTTTTAGTTGTAAATTGACTTCCTTCTGCCAAAACCATAAAACTCCAGAGTAAAACCTCTGAAAATGATCCGGTGCTTCTACAGTGAAACGGCTCCCTAAGCTGGAAATTATAGCCATATTGGAAATGTTTTCAATTTTGAAAGAGCGTTATGGGATTCTTCAAACAGATGGCACCAGATGAGCAAATCTGGGGGCTTGTATCCACTTTTATTACCTCAACTATAAGGAGTGCAGGTTATTCGCACTGTAAAGATGGCAGCTGTTTACTTTTAGATCCGTTTGGTTTTAGTAAGACTTCATTTCTATAACATTATTCTCTTGCTTGTGAGTTCAATATGTGATAAACCACCCAAACTTACATTCTATATCAAACATCCTTTATTAGATAATAAGAAAATGTAAATGCATCACAGCAGAAGTGAAGCTACTGAATATATATCATGTTATATATTTAAAGCTCACACAAAGCCAAAACCCTTTAAGTGCTTGTTATTATCTTATACAGGTTTTCAGTACAGTTTTCTCTTCACAATCATTTTCTGGACAAGTGAAATAACTTTTCTTAAGCTTTTAAATGTCACACAAGTCAAATATAATACACTTAACTCATTAGAGGGTTTGTTGTATGATACAAAACACCTTTGGGAAAAAAAAACAATACAAGGACATAAAATGAAATTATCTGTTTTATAACTGAATACATAACATCAAATTTATAGCTTCATCTGCTTAGATCAATATGATGCAAAGGCAATGCTATTGCACTATGATGCAAATTCACGGGGACTGTTTATGTACTCTAGTCTTATTTTACAGCGCCACACTTTTCTCAGTTTGCACTAGTCCTGGGTGGCACTGGTCTTTGCTTGGGGGTTGCTGGTCTTGGGTCGTTTCGACTCTGGAGGCTGGCACACTGGATCGGTGGGAGGAGAGGGACGATCTGGTGAAATTAAAGTGAAAGAACAGAAGGTTACACGTCACAGCCTGTCTCTGTATTATCTCTTGCTGCATGTACTGTCATGTGAAAAAGAGTTTCCACAGGACTCTTTGCAGCCCTGTGGAAAAGTAAGCTCACCCTTGCTGCTTGCATAGGCGTTAAGATGCTAAATAGTAACTGCACTTAATTAAGTTCTGGCTGTATGCTGTTCTGGAGCATTCAGCTGTGTGTTAACACAATGCCACAATCTTCCCAGGGGTGGACATCACAGCAAATTCACACCAAGGTCAGATGATGTAATGCTCAGAGAAAATACAAAAACACTCAAGAGCTACATTACAGACTGTACAGGCCTTAGTTAGGATCCTAAATATTAAAGTTCATGACAGAACAATTAGAAAAACACTGAACAACTGTGGCTTGTTTGGAAGGGCTGTCAGGAAAAGAAAAACCCTCTCTGAAAAGAACATGGCAGCTTAACTGACGAGGGCTGTGCATAAACAAATGACCACAAATGTCAATGAACTGAAGAGATGCTGCAAAGAAGAATGGGGCCAACATTCCACCATAAGATGTGAGTGACTGATAAAGTTATACAGAAAACAATTACTTTACTTTATAGCTGCTAAATGAGTGGCTCTATAGTGTAGCAGATCAGACAAAAGTCAGAGGTTCAATTCCAGCCCCACATCGATTCCAGACACACATCCCCTTTGACGTGGTGGCAGAAAAGGCATCCGGCGTAAAGTAGAACATGCGGCACACTAACTGCTGTGGTGACCTCCTGTGATAAGAAAGTATCTGCTGCTTCTCTTTATTGCTGCTAAAGGTGGGTCTACATGCTCCTGAATCATGGGTTGTGCTTAGTTTTTCACAGGACTGCATACAAACGTGTGAAAACTCTGTCACACGTCTGTATTGACATTGGGTCAACATTTACACAGCAAACAGACAAAAACGCATTAGTTACACTTGTGACTATCCTCCTGTATTTAACAGTACAGCTGTTTTTTTCTTTTTTAAATATTTAGATGTCACTTGGTTTATTTTGTTAAATTACACTATTATTTTGATAATCAGACAATCCATAATTACACAAACAGTGACACAAACACAGGTACCAAAAGGTTTGCGTTGAATATTTCAGATTTGTTTTGATGTTCACTCCCAAAGTGGCGCCGATAATCAAAATATGCTACTGGCTTGTTTGCAACCTGTCTGACTGCTTTTGTTTCCTGCTTCTCTGGATGCATCTGTAGCTATGTCATCATCACAGATGTGTATGACACAATTTAATCTTGAAGCTATTCAACCTGAAATACATCTAAAAAAGATAATCATCTTTTAAAGCTACAATACAGAGACTGTGCATAAATTAGAGGGGTAAGCCATGCTGGAAATACTATGAAGGCACATTAATATACAATGATTACAACACGGGACAATACAAGTTGTCGCAATTATCAATCAGTCCAGCCAGGGCCACAGCAATCCCTGGCTTCTTGCCACCTCATTTAAAAACAATAATAATTTGGAGTAGTTTGCCCTGAGGGATCTAGGTTTTAAATCTGGGAAATGGTATCAGCAAAGAAAAGCTTACAGCAAGTGCTTGAGATGAACCAGTATGTAAACAGGTGCGAGCAATGACATTAATGTTGTTCTCCATTTATAGAGAAAGCTTTATGCGTATGCGATTACCAACACTTCCTGTTTCATGTCAAAATGGCTGCATCGCTGACCATAACAGAAATCGTATTATGTAATTAAGGCTTTCGATGGTGATGCACTGCACGTGACCCTCCATCATAAAACTTGGATCCAGTGAAAATGTGCAACATAAAAAAATAAAATAAAAAAAAAGGTGGCGGCCAAAGCCTTACTAACCATGTTTGGCCTTTTCCATGGAGGAGAGAGGGCTGAAAAGTGAACTAACAGCTGGGGGCCGTGATGCAATGGGAGTCAAAGATACTCTCCTGAGAACAAAGAGGGGAAAGTAGAAGTGATGAAAAGGCTTCAAGCAACAAAACATGTATTTATCATCTCTTGTTTCGTTGCTGCCCAACACTAAAAATTAGTCAAATGCGCCAAGTTACAGATGTGAAAAGGGACAACACAAAAGCATGCACAGGGCCACCATTGTCTACCAGCAGTCTGACAGAGTGATTATTATTTTATAGTCAGTGGGGGGTCCAACGAATCCCTCATACCAGACAGGGCTTTGTTTCCACTGCAGGTGCTGGATACATATTAACTGACAAAAACACTACACACCAACTACAGTTATTTATATTTCTCTTGCATTATTTAAAATAATATTTAAAGGCACATTTCTCATTTTGAAGAGCACAGTGTTTTCTTTCTTTTCACACACTGAAAATTCAAAGAGCATTAAGGGCACGAGAAGGGTGGCTGCACTCAATACAAATCCAGTCAAAGAACATTTGAATTATTCCTGTATTTCCATAAATTAGCATATGCTGTAGTTTTTAGCAGCTGCACTCTTCTTCACACCCTCTACACTGCACCTATAGAGAGCCTTCAGTACTTGTAGTGAAATCTCAGTATTGCTGCCACAGAAATAACAATTATGTCTACATTACATGTTTATTAACTGAGAGTCCAGTTTGTCTTTCACTCAAGAGGGTTTCAGTTACTTTCACTTTCCTGCCAAATGTATTTGAATATTCAAAATTGTAGACAAAGATCCCCAATGTTTGATTTTTTTTTTACACAGTTTGGCCAAATTTAAAGCATGTGTGGCTCCTAAATTATGCAACATGGATTTTAATTATTCTTTCTTGTGTCAAGGGTATTTTGTTATAATTTATAAATATTGATTTAAAGTTTTATTGACAGGGTTTTTATTTTCTGGAGTTGAAGGTTTTATGAACACTTCACTTATGAAAATACATTCCCATAACCTGACTGAATGCTGACATAATCAACAAAAAATACAAGTGTATATGTACTTCCTTAAAGGGGATGCTTTTTGAGGTCCTTAATTTTTCATCTACACTTGTGAGATGCACCTTTTCCCCTCCAGAATTGTCTTCATTCTTAGAAACATTCTTCAGAGATTTTGGTAAATATTGACATGATAGCATCACACGTTTTCTGCAGATTGGTTGGCTGCCCACCCACGATGACAATCTCCAACATCCCAAAGGTGTTCTGTTAGATTGAGATCTGACTGTGGAAGCCATCTGAGTACACTGAACTCATTCTGATGTTCATGAATGCAGTTTGAGATTTGAGCTTTCTGATGGGGTGTGTTATCCTGCTGTAAGATGGGCACACTGTGGTCATAAAGGGATGGACATGGTCAACAGCAATACTCTGGTAGGCTGTGGTATATAAATGATGCTTCATTGGTACTAAAGGACCCAAAGTGTGCTTAGAAAATGTTCCCCACAGCATTGCACCACACCCAGCTTGAATGACTGATGCCAGGCAGGATGGCTCCATACTTGTTTACACCAATTCTGACCCTACCATCTGAACATACACATACAATCTGGTCTGATGAGTTTTAATCTTCTATTGTTCAATCTTGTTGAGTCAGTGTGAATTGTAGCCTCAGTTTCCTGTTCTTAGTAACCCGGTGTGGTCTTCTGCTGCTGTAGCCCATCTGTTCAAGGTCTGATGTGTTGTGCATTCAGAGATGGTCTTCTGCATACCTTGGTTGTAACGTGTTGTTACTTGATTTACTGCTGCCTTCCTATTAGCTTGAAGCAGCCATTCTCCTCTGGTATCAACTAGGCATTAAAATGGCCAAAGTTTCAAATACTTATACTTGATTACAAGGATCCTTATGAGCCTCAGGGTAGGTACTGCTCTAAATTTTCAGTTTTTCTCTACTTTTGAAACTGTATCATGCCATAGAGAGGGGATATCTTTAATAATTTCAGGCACACAGTTCTGAGTTGACACTTTGCTTCAGATTTTCTGTTTGCAACAGGCCTTAAGAAGAGAAGAGCTAGAATAGTTTGTTTCTGATAAATAAGGCTTATTCTGAAATGTGAATAATGCAAAGCTATTGTTAAATTGTTTAAGTTGAGGTTTTGAAGTGTTTTTTTTTTAAATATGCTGTAAATTAAATAGTTTGGGATTTACAGCTGCAGCTACACAAGAATAGAACCCACATGCAAAAGAAATGAAAAACATTCCTGGACTAAGTACAACATTATTTTCTGTTTTACTTACTGCCACCCTCACAGAATCACAAACACAGCTGCTCTAATATTTACCTTGGAGTGGGCCCTGTTGATGTGGTTGCACCCTTCGGTGTTGTGGACCGAGCAGTATTGGCGCTGTTGAGGCCTTTTGGTGTGGAAGGAGTGAGGGGGGTAAGGCGTGGTTGGGGAGTGGAGGGTGCACTTGTGCTCCCAGATTTTGGGGTCTGAGGTGCTGCAGAGGCCGTGGCTTTAGGGGTAGTGGGCTTCCCCCAACCGTCTAGGGAGTTGAGGGTGATCCTGCGGGGCTGAGGTTTAGAGTTGGCACGAGGGGTGCTCTTCTTCTCCTCTGGGGAGGTTAGAGAGCCCTGGCTAGTTTGGGTTGGGGCAGCTGGGGCTGAGTTTGACGGCTGGGATACAGGAGATGAGTTCTTGGCCACTGATGCCTTCTTGCCTTTTTTCTCAACACCACTGCTTGGAACAAAGAGCTCCAGGGTGGGCGGCTCTTTCAGTGGAGTGCCCAGCTCCCCTGGAGAGAAGGACAGGAGGGAGCAGTAACCGTCTGTGGAGGACACAGCCAGGAAGGAACCATCACGAGACCTAAAAGGGATATTGTGTTTAATGGTAAAACATTTACACAAACACACACATATACATGCACACAAAATTAGAAGGGCTTCCACTAAAATTGCCTTTTCCCGTAAGTATCGTGCCCTTGTTGAAGCAAGCTGAAATGATCCGGAATGGCATTCTAGCACCGTCAATTATTGAATAATTTATTTTTAAGTTTGACAGGCAGTTTAATACAAAATAAGTTACAGTCAAGCAAGATTTATGGGCTGCAGTGATGCCCCAGCTGATGCCCTGGAGACAGTTAATGGTCCTTTTTTTTCTCCTTTTCATCCCCATTATGTGTTCATGCTGCAGAAGTAAAGTAGCGTTCACAATACCTCCTCATTTAGCTAGTCCCACAGAAGAGAAGAAAGCATAAACAGAGCAACTTTTTGGCTGTTAACTTCAAATATATTCCTTCAAACATCTTAACAGATACCAGCAAACACACAAACTGTGTCTGTGCAGTCTGCGAGCTGAAGGTAGAGTTCCTGTATTTCCCAGAAAGAAAAACACAACAGAGAAAGATGTCAGAGTGGGCAGGAAGGGAAAATGAGATTTTCAGAGGTAAGAACTGCTCAGCAAGCAACATATGATGAACTGGAAACAAAGCCAGTGCCAGTTTTCTTTTTAGTTTTTTTTGTTAAATCAGATAATGCACCTGTACACAACATACTGCTAAAGCTATCTGGTTATGCATTTGACAACTATTTAAATGTTAATAACTTCATATTATAAGTTTAGAGTGGACAGACAATTCAGGCTAAACAGATACTGAGTAGAAGAAGAGACGTTACAATAATTTAAATGTAATTTTGCAACAGCAAACATAGTGGTAGAAGTACAAGGAGAAAAAGCTTTTATCAGTTTTAACTGAATAGTCAACATATTTGATTTTTATGTCATGTTGACCATTGAACTCAAAGTTAGTTTAGAAATTGTTTTAATACAGCTGCCCAAATAAGTGCCTGGATGTTTTTTAAAGTGGACATATCATACTTTTAAATCTGTCCTTTTCATATGTAAATCATTCACTTGTGGTCTATATAAAGTAGAACTGCAATGCTTTGGTCTGAATTCCTTGGTATAGGAGCTCCACAGACCCCTGGTTTACATCTCTTACAAGTCTCGTCTTAGAGCAACTGGTTTTGTTGCGGTCTCTTTAAATATCAAATGAGACATTTCACATTCTGCCCCCCCTCCAGGTTGCAGAACGTTCCCCTCCACCCCGTTCGGTCATTTTTGTAGTTTGATAGCAGCTATACGATTAGCTACCGGCAGAGAAACAAGGAGGACTTTCCTCACTGATGTGAATACATTTCCGAGAAAATTTTTTTTAACCAGGCACACTGAAGAGGCTCTGATGCCACCCAACAACCAAACATTTTGACTTGTCTACTTGCAACTTCCGCACAACTGAACTGGACTACAAAATTACTGCGAGAAAAAAAAAAGGAGGATTCACGAAATTGGTTAACCGTAAGTCAATGACCTTTTTTAACAGTTCCACTGCAAATACTGTGACGTAACAGAAAAGAAAATATAACATGGAACAGCGAAAACTGATTGAAAATTATAACCCAAAAAAGAATAAAGATACCTACGCAGCACCATTTACATTTCCTGCACTGCTAGACACTCAGAGTACACAAAATGTATTTAAGGGCTAAAAAAGTGGATTTTGCATAATATGCATAATATGTCCCCTTTAATAAAGCTCTTGAATAACAGAACATGCTACCAGAAGGACTTTGTTAGAAGTCATCAATTTAAACAGATCATATTTTTTTAGTAACACATTCCACCATTATGCCAGCTATATTCTGTGGCTGACAGGTTGGAAAGCAGCCATAATGGTCATGTATCATCTGCTTATATACTGTAGGATGCAGTTGTCCACAAAAAGCAGTAAACCTCAGAGCAGCACTAGCACAGATCTGCTGATCAAAGCCTGTCCACAAAACAAACATCTACTGGATAACAAATTATTAGATGGCTTATTACCCACACCAAGGAGGTTATGTTTTCAGTAGTGTTTGTATGTGTGCCATTCTGTCTTTAAAATACATCACATTTGACCTCTGACCTCTCCTTCAGGGCCAATAGAGTGATCTGAAGGTCAAAGTGATACTGCTATTGTTTGCATTGACAACATATAGGCATATAGGAAATGGTATATGCAGAGTCTAAATAACACAGTTTACATCATGTCACATTTGACCTCTGACCTTTGTTGCCATTTTTGTTATAACTTTAAGCAAAGTATTGTCAAGAGAACAAGAATAAGCTTCTATTAGTTAAAAATATACTGTATAGTATATTATATAATAAGCTCAAGTTATTCATGTGAAGTTATTTAAAGATCAGTACCTATTATCCATTACCTGCTCCTACATAATGTTCGTGTCATCTGTCATGCTGCCCTTACCTGATTTTTACTGCACTACAAACTTCTTAAAGTGCGTTTCAAAAACAAAATGCTATTTCCTTAAAAGTAAATACTGCCAAGAGAGAAAGCTGGCTTGGTGGAGGTTTGTACTCTCAGAGTGCTTCTAGTTCATAATTTGAGTCAAATTTTCCACACTACACAGGAACTTGGGCTTCCCCCACCTGCCAAATTCCACTTGAACCCCTGCCTATAGTGGCTACCATGAGGTGGAAGCTTTGCCTTCTTCAGGGTGATACCGACAGAAAGAAATATTTTATTCCGACTGCTACTGACTTTATAGCAAAAGCTGATTTGGCCCGTTGCTGTGCCCCTATTTCTGTTTTATTGTCTTTAGCTGATTTCTGTGATGGTTTTAATGACAATGACAGGCAAATTTAACTTCAGTACTTTCTTTAAGGTACTGTATGCGCTGAGAGTATGTAGTGAATTTCTTCTATTTATGGCTGTATTGTTTTTTATTTACCATAAAAGAATACTGTGAGCAAAATTGCCTCTGAGAAAATAAAGTTTTACTCAACTAAACTACAGGTAACGGCCCATATAGCCACTGTTTTAGATTGATGCTAAAAACTCCAACCACAGTTTCAAATATAGATGTAGTTTGTAAAATACTCTGCTTCATTTGTAAATATCAAATTGTAAATATCTTACATTTTTTTTTTTGTGCGCTTATCTTTCTGTGAATGGAGACATTACAAGGAGTGCATCTATGCCAAAACAGCTACAACAGAAAGTGCTAGTTTACCATGTGAGGTCACTGAGTGTGTGGTAGTGGATGTTGGACACAAGGCCAAATGGAAGGGTCTGCTGTGTATCATACAACAAGATTGAATCCTCAGAGGCCACGGCAAACACCATGCGGTACGGCAGCTGGAACACATTTGGAAGAGTCTGGATAGCGCCGTCTGTAAAAGAGAAATGGAGTCGCATGAAGAACATAACACAGAGGAAAAGAAACCAGAGATAATCAGTCTTGTTTGTATGTCCTTGCCTTCTCCTTTTTTTGTCCTCAATTCAAAGTAGACAGGGCAGCAGCGCACAGCCAGTGTAGCTTTAGATGGGCATGGCAAGTGGGCTATAGGCCTAAAACACGCAGAGATTTAAACATCAATTATTAACCTTTAAAAGACTGAATAGCTTGAAAACGCAATAATATCCCACAAAAGATACCTCTTTAGACTCTTCCTGGAAAAGATGTAGGTGGTATTCATGATGTTTTCTCCTATCTCCACACATCCAGCTGAGGTTATAAAGAGGGTGACAACAGAAAGGGGTTATTAGGTCCAACCAAAAATTTGCACTAGCATGTTACAACACAACATTTCACCAGATAAATGACAAGTAAAAAGCATGTTTTGTGTTTACCCGGAGTGAGCAGGAATGACCCGTCTGGTGTGAATGAAAGACGGCGAAAGAAGGACCTCATGCTGTCATCGTGGAACATTCGGTACTGCTTCACCTGAAAAGGATACGCAACAAGTCTGACTCACTCTGAACAGTTTGGGAAAGCATCTAATGTTTTTAAAACCAAATATGAGAAATTAAAACTGTTTAAGTCAACAGGTGGATGAATGAAAATATATATGTATATGTATTAGTTTGTCTGACATATTTACAGGTTAAGAATTTCTGCGCTAATAAAGCCATTTTTAAGATACTGAAGAGTTTTTAATAAGAACCACAACTGACCTCTCCTTCTGCAAGTGGCCCAGAGCTCATTTTACTGACACAGAAGGCCTTCTTTTTGGTGTGAGTGCTGTACACACGCAGCAGTCTGAGTGGGAGGACAAACAAAAACAATCTGAGCATCAGCTTGCAGAACTACACTCACCCATCACTTTATTAGGTACACCTGTTCAACTGCTTGTTAATGCAAATCTCTAATCAGCCCATACATAGCAACAACTCAATGCATTTAGGCACACACACATAGTCAAGATGACCTGCTGAAGTTCAATCTAAACATCAGAATCTAGATGAAATGTGATTTTATTTTTTGTTCAAAGTCTCTATTTGTTTTTTAACTGTACATGAATTCTTTCCAAAGCCCACCCCTCTTTAAGGAAAGGGGGGGGGGGGGGGATTTTTTTTGTTATCAGGTTTGAAAAAAAAGGAAAAGGGGAAAAGA
>VUQK01004649.1:9965-28365 GCA_015106715.1 Bujurquina vittata | reverse complement strand
AGGGAAAACATACAAACTCAACATCGAAAGACTCAGGCCAAAGTGGATTTGAACCCAAGACCTTCTAGCTGTTAGGCAGCAGTGCTAACCACCACACCACTGTGCCGCCCCAAACTGAATTAAATACACTTTTAAAACTTTTATTAGTGTTTTGCACCTGCTCCTTGGGTCTGGTAATTGCAAAAATTTGACATGTAAGTCAGGAAATACAATTAGCTTGTGCATATTCAATTAACCATACTCAGACAGGTTATGATAATATGAAAGATGCATGGCCATGGCACCTGTGCGGCATTCCCATGATTACACTCTCCACGCCGCACTGACTGGATTTATCGATGATGGTCTTCAGGGCTGGGATAAGTGACTCACAACCTTCCAGGCCAAAGCGCTTCTCTGAAGACCACTTCCTTTGGAGAAATTCCTCAAACCTGCAAAAAGTTGATGGTGCTGTTTTACATTGTGGCCCAGAACGTTATCCTTCCATGAGACTCAGAAAGGCCAGAGGTATATTGAGAGTATGAAGAAACACAGACAGACGAAACACAGACAAACCTGGTTGACTGGATCATTCTGGCCAGCAGGATCCTCTTCTCCTCAAGAGTGCACTGCATGACTCCTGGGGTCTCAAACTTCTGTCTGATCCATTGACACTGTTCCATGTCATTAATAAACATAAACTCTACACCGATATGTTGACAGTAGGCCATCTAGAAGACAGAAAAAAAAGTCAATTTGTGTTGGTTCAGAGGCTCAAAGAGAGTTTCTTTTAGAGTGTCCCCAGTGTGCAAAAAAATTAAGGCAAGCAATCTGCAAATGAAAACCAGTTTATAAATATTCTTACGGCAGCTACAGAATCAAAGCTCAGCTGATTAAGTTCTCAAAATGGTTGAGCTTTCTTTTTCAAAACCCTGAGGCTCTGAATTAACTTGTCAAACAGGATCAGTTTACTTCACAAAGGTAAGAAAGCAAAAAAACAAGCCTAATGTTGCATTACACATAAAGAATCATTCTCTTGGCTGTGGGTATCTGTACGAAATTAAACAAGCTGGATCAGTGTGTTCCTGCTTCTCAGTCTTAATCAGAGTAGGAAAGTAAAAGTAGCTCTCGGATCCAGAGAGCTACTTTTACTTTCTTACTTTGAGTAGATTTCAGAGCCTGTACTTTTTTACTTTTACTTGAGTAAAGAAGTTGAACCAGTACTTCAACTTTTACCAGAGTAGTTTTTAACACAAGTACTTGTACTTCTACTTAAGTACAGAATGTCAGTACTTTGTCCACCTCTGGTCTTAATGCTATCCATCCATCCAAAGTTTGAATGCTCAATTAATTTTTGACTTCTCAGTGATGTCCAGTGTGCTGGTTCAAAGTTAAGTATAAAAACATGAATTCAGTAATTTTTAGTCTTTTACAAGATTTTGACAGAATTCTACAATATTTGTGTCTTCCTGTTTTTGTGACAAGTGTTCTAATAAAGGTGTTAAGTATTTCTACAGTTGTGGTCTGAAGTATTCATTATGCATACACTTATTTTGAATGTCATATGCATACATATGTTTTGAATGTCTTCTAATTTGTTCTTCATCAACGGTAGAATCTTTGTGTGTGTGTGTGTGTGCGCGCGCGTGCGCGCGCGTGTGCACGTCTGTGTGTGTGATCTTTACCTCAAGGCGGTGTATGATCTCTCTAAGTGGCAGAGCACTTTCATTCCCACCAATGAAGGTGGTGGTGGGAAGCCGGAACACCTTATCCAAGTCACTTTCAGCCAGCCCATAAATGCCTGCAGTGTAAACAATGAAAGTGAAAATATTTCATCAGCTCTTCATCACACAATACATCTGGGACTGTGACATTGCTGGGACACAACCAATGGCAGTCGCCAGCACTGAAAAATAATGTAGAGAAGGAAAAAGTATGATGCAGAGATGATGGCTGCAAACTAACCATGAATATAAACAGGTCAGTGACAATAACTACAGTTCCTCTAATAAATTGAAAGATTCAAGTTTTGGTCTTTTTCATTTATTTGTCCCTTTGAAACAACAATATAGTGTATAGAAAATATATTTGTAGTGTTGGTGGCTCTTGGATTATTTTAATAAAACAGCAAATTCAAGATGTTGTGCTCCAGTGTGGCCCAAATAACTTCTGGCTTCAAAAAACCAACACGGCAACATCAAAAATGCTGAAGTTGAATATTCAAAATGGAGAATTCTAGGTTCTTCTTTTTAATACAGTCCATGGTGGCAGATAGATTTTTTTCACCTGTAGTAATCACACTTTTCAAAAGCTCAAGATGATGTTATTTGAACCACAAATTATTACCTTTGGACTAAAAATGTGAGTGTTTCAGTCAGTAACACTGAAGCCAGGATATCGGCACCCTAATCAAGAACTGACTCTTCTGCTGGGTAAGAAAATGGACTTCTTTAAAACCTAAATATATTCAGCTCATATTTCTTTAAAATAAGGTTCTCTATGATATTTTATTTATATTAATTACTTTTATAATTATATTTAAAATTTGTTCTATTCATTATTACAATCAATTAAGAGAGTTGTTACAAGTAAAACTAGATTACAGCAGTTATGTAGAGGACTTCTACAAAGTTGAGTGATTTGGGAATGACCGATTAAAATAGGATATGTACTTCCAACCTGACCAGAACACGAGATACTTCCATTTTTCACATTATGCAGCTTTCTTTACATAATCTCACAAGCAGCAAAGGCGGTTTTGACCTTAGTGGATCATATCAATCAAGTACTCCTCAAAGAAACATTTTAGCATCAAATTCTAAATCTCTATTTCTATCCTTTAATTCCTCGTGGGACCAAAGCTCTCTTACGGCAGCTACAGAATCAAAGCTCAACTGATTACATTCTCAAAATGGTTGTGCTTTCTTTTTCAAAACCCTGAGGCTCTGAATTAACTTGTCAAACAAGATCAGCCAAGTCATCTCTTAATACCAGTATCTATGGCTTAACCCTGGGACCATGGTCATTATGTAATGTTAACTTTTCATTTAGCTTGCTTTTATGGGTCTGTAATCTTCCAATAATTTCCTGCCTGGAACGAACTATAAAATTTGGTACAAATTGTACAGACAATACATAACTCTTATTTATTATGCTGAGCTGGCCTGTTATGCGCTCACACATTCACAGGTAGTGAAATGTGTGAGCTCTAATCTATAATTCATGAAGCAAAACACAATCAGAAGTTTACTGGTCAACGGCGATACAGTGAGGAGGAACAGTCTGAGACACCACAGAGTAGCTTGTGTTTATCTAAGCATGTGATGTCCTGGTCACACCAAACAGAGACAAAGCAATATTGGAGAGACAAGGTGCAGAGCAACCTGTTGATTTTCAGTCAAATAAACCAGAGTCAGCATCTTACATAAGAGATCTTTAGACTTTTCTCCCCCTCTGAAACGCCTTGCACATAGAAACATAAACTTGTTTTCTTTGATGGTGTAAAGTAATCAAGTATTGTCTGCCTGTAATCTAATCATAGTAACATTTTATTGAAGCAGATTCAGATAAGCCTGTAAAAGTCCTGCTTGACGTCATTGTTTACTGTCAAACACATCAAACCAACAAACTCATCTTCTTTCCGAGCAGTATGATTCAGCTACTACAACACTATATTAATTAACCTTAGTTAATAAGCTAATGATAAACCATGGGGAATCACTTTCAAACAGAACTTTGCTACTATCGCCACATAAGCCTGCGATACCTTTTAATACTAACGCACAAATGCAGACCAAGGGTTACATTTGTTACAACCTCTGTGAACCTCAGGACTCTATGACACTGAATAATACTGCTATGAACACATCAGAACAATCAGCTGTGCATGAACATGGAAAAAAGGCTTAATTTTAGTTGGTATGTATAAACATGGATCAGCATTGATGTTCATGCACTAATTACTGAAGGATCTTTACCATAGTGGTTTTGTTATTTGTACTGTATGTTATTTGTTTTTCACTAAACATTCACATCAGTGTTTCATCAACATCTAATTAGCTCCTCAGACCTTGCAGATATGTTGTTGGGGACATGAGTAAGTGCAATGCCAAGATGAAAGTCATTTAGATGAGTGTTTCTCATATGTTGGGTCTCCACTACAAATGCTTCTCTCAGAGTGATTGCTGCCACTCTGTGTGTAGAGGGGAAGGATGCACATACACACAAGCACGTTTGTTTGGAAATCTTTGTGAAGACATTGACTAACATTAATGCATTCCCAGCGCTCTTAACTGCAAGTTTAACCATCACAGCTAAATGCCAAACCCTTGCTCTAAGCCTAATTTAAACCTAATTCTACTGAGATATGGTGACAGTTTGCAAGGTTGGGAGCACTTGGCATTTCTGTGAAATGGCCCATTCTTATGTGTTCAATGCTCTTCTAAGCTAGTTAGTGATAATATCAGGCAGGCGACCTTTAAACTACAGTAGTCTACTCACACAGCAGAGGAACAGTTGGTCTGTGACAGTAAAAAAAAAAAAAAAAAAAGACGTAGGAGGGTAAAAGATAAGGAAGCGGGAGTGTCACATTGATAAAGAAAATAACTGAAGGGGCAAAATGGGTTGGTGAAGGTGGGGAGTGGAGCAATTTTGTGTGCTCTGTGACAAAAGAAAGAGCAAAAACACTAAAGCAGTGGGACAAATAAAGGGATCAAATATATCATGACTTAAAGGATCCAAGTAGAAAAGAAAAGAGAAAATTTGATTAGATTATTTTTCTCACCAACGTTCTGGAAACCAACAGTACAGGGGGCATCATCAAAGTTTACACAGCTGATGTCCAGGGGGTCCAGCTTGGCTATGTGATGCCCTCGTACCTACACATATGGGAAAAATGGCTCAGTGCATGTGTATAGATCGTTCAGCAGATCAGTCAACATATTTCAGCAGATCACTGTTCTATATGATGACAAGTTCCTTAAACATCAATCTTAGAATGTAGGTCAAAGGTATCAAACGTGTTGGACAGCGCATGCGTCCTGTCTGAATAAACTATGGTTGTCTTTAATTACTGGTAGCTTCTGGTTGTTTGCCGGTTGGGTAAGCTTTATTGGGTTGAATGTTTGTGTGAAAGAATTCATTTATCAAACTCACTGACGTGACAAAAGGTGGGCTGGTCTGAGACCCGTCATGTCAACAGTAGCTTAGCAGACACCTTGTTAAGAGTAAATACAAGAAACTGTTGCGCTAATTACATTAAGTTGAGAATGAATACATATTTAATGGAAAGTTTTTTTCAGTGTCCATCACGGTTTTTGGTGCACGGATGAAAATTGGAATTATAATGCTAATGTGTCCACTATCTCAATCATTTGTTTTTCACTTTTCTTCATGTGCGTGTTAAATATTTAAATATTTATGTGCAGTATGGGGGTGGCTGTAGCTCAGGAGGTAGCGCAGGTCACCTACTGATCGGAAGGTCAGCGGTTCAACTAGTCCAAACATTCTAGCTATGGGGCTCTGTAGTTACAGCCAAGATAACTGCCACATCTGAGGTGTTTAACGTAGCAAAAGGCCTACAATATGTAACTACAACTGTTAAATATGTTTAATGCACCAATATTACAATGCTGTTATCGTGTGAACATATTTTGCTGCAGGTGATATTTTCCTTCTTCCAACTGCTACCTAAATCCTGCATTGTTGGCTCCATAACCTCAGCTCCTTGTTGCTGCTTCCAATCTGGAAAGCTAAAAAGTCTTCTTCATTCCATAAAGTATGTTAATTTCTCGACTTGAGTGTCGATTTGTGAGTCATCTCGGTTTTTTTTTTTAAATCATAACATACCATTTGTTCTTTATTAGGCTGCTCTTGCTCAGTTTGAACATGTAAAATTGCCATTATTCACTATGACTTTTTATGATTTTATTTCATTTTGCTTTCTTATTTTACTGCAGATTATCCTGGACTGACAATGGAGTATAAGCTCAAGCACCTGGCATGCAGACTGCTTCTACAAACATTTGTGTAAGAATGGGTCGCTCTCAGGAGCTCAGTAAATTTCAGCGTGGTATTCTGATACCACAGTGCAACAAATCCAGTTGCATCAACTGTTAGTGCATTAAAACAAAGTGGACGCAATTGGCAAGAACAGCAACTCAGCCACAAAGTGGTAGGCCACGTAAAATGAAAGAGTGGGGTCAACAGATGCTGAGGTGCACAGAAGCTGCCATGTTTCTTCAGAGTCAGTTGTTGTAGACCTCCAAACTTCATGTGGCCTTCAGATTAGCTCAACAACGGTGTGTAGAGAGCTTCATGGAATGGGTTTCCACGGCACAGCAGCTGCATTCAAACCTTACATTAGCAAGCGCAATGCAAAGCTAAAGATGCAGTGGTGTAAAGTATGTCCCCAGTGGACTCTGGAGATGTGTTCTCTAAAGTGACAAATCATGCTTCTCCGTCTAGCAATCTTATGGATGAGTCTGAGTTTGGCTGCAGCTTCGAGAACAGTAGCTATGTGACTGCATTGTGCCAAATGTAAAGTTTGGTGGAGGGGGGGGGGGTTATCGTGTGGGGTTGTTTTTCAGGAGCTGGGCTAGGCCCCAGTGAATGGAACTCTTTATGCTTCAGCATACATTTTGGACAATTGCATGTTCTCAACTTGTTTATTTGGTTATAGTTGCAAAGGGTGGGCTGACATCATATTAAAATCTATGGATTAAGAATGGCATGTCACCCAAATCCATATACATGTGAAGGCAGACGAGCAAATACTTTTGGCAATATGGTATAGCCTGTGTCACTGCTAGAAACTAACATGGAACAAAAGAAAAAACCCCAACTCAATACAAAAACAGGAGAAAAAAAACAAAAATTCTCTGTGTGACAGAAATAGTTCAGGTGTGGTTGTAGTTTACCTGATATGCTCGAATAAGTGAGTGTACTGCTAGATGATCCTCCACCAGCTTCTCCACATTGGCTTGGGTCCCCACCACTGCCTGGACATTGTTCAGTCTTTCGGGACTCCTATTGAGGGATGGCTGGCTCTGGAAGGGTGCACCAGGTGGAGCCCCAGCACTGGTGTTACGGAAAAATGTATCCCAGGACTGCATCAAGAATAAAAAAGGGATGTTTTACTCAACCATTTGCCTACTAGGACACATGACTAGAGTCTATGACACATGACTAGCCTCTCACTAGTGTAGCTATGCTAAACCATGATTAGAAAGCAGGATTCAGTCAAGTCACTTTATCTATAGAGCACATTTGAAAACAATTGCACTCAAGTGGTTAGGATTCATTATCACATGTGTGTGTGTGTTGTACTAATCCATTTTATTAATACCAATTTTCATCAAATGATGTCATTAGAATTAGCTTTGATGTTCCAATTGTATGAATGTATATGCAAAAAAACAAACAAAAATGCAAAGAAGCATATTTTTCCCATATGTAGACTATAGATATAGGTATACAAAGGAAGAATGTGCTGTGAGAAAGTGCAGACTCACACATATTTCAGGCCATGCCTACTAATGCTTTTTTAGAGAAAGAAAGAAATTAGGAATCATTTGGCATAACAGAAAAAATCTAATGATTTTTTACTGCATTTTCTATTTTCATATGCTATACATTATACATTACATTTTTGTTTTCTTATATTAGTAATTTCAGAAAATGACACCAACAGACCCATTTTTCCTTTTCTCTTCTGCTCTAGGGAGGAATCGTCATTCTTCTTAGATGGTGTTCTAATTGTCATGTCTTACAACTAACTTGAGGTTCAAACTGGGATTTTACATGGAAATGATGGAACTTAAAAAAAGCACAATGATTTCATTTATTGAGGGGAAAAAAGCTATCTAAACATACCTGGCCCTTTGTGAAAAAGTAATAGCTCCCTAAACCTAATAACTGGTTGTGCCACCATTGGCAGCAAGAACTGCAATCAAGCCATAACTAGCAGTGAATCTTTCACGTCAATGTGGAGGAATTTTGGCTCACTTTTCTTTGAAGAATTATTTTAATTCAGTCACATTTTCATTCTATTCATGATTTTTCAATCATGAATAGTCTGTTTCATGTCATTCCCAAGCTTCTTAATCAGAATTGTCTGGACTTTGACTAGGCCACTCCTAGTAGAGAGCAGAATTCATGGTTCCACCACTTACGGCAAGTCATCCAGGTCCTTAAGCAGCAAAGCGCCCACAGAACTTCACAATACAAAGGCACTAAACTCAATAAAAAAATTATTATACTTACATTTATTTTGCACATTTCACAATATGAAAAAAAAACTTCAGCAGCACATCATGACTAAAGCTGCTGTCTAATAAATAAATAAAATGAACAAGCATTTTTTTTGTATCTTTCGCCATCTGTGTTGTCATTCTTTTCTCTCCCTGGGGAACAGGGAGAGCTAGCCGACACGCGGTGCAGAGACAGCGATGTAGATGTTGCACCTTTCTATCATGGTAAAGAGAGAGCTGAGTGTAATAGCTAAAAATGGCTAAATGCAAACAGTAGGCTAATAAGATACCCTGACAAACCCCGGACTGCGCATCTACCTGCAGAGAGTGTCTGTTGTCAGAGGGGGACAGTGTCAAAAATATGATGTACTGGGACTCCCAGGTGGCTTAGTGGTTAAAGCTGGCGTTGTGGTGGGGGTGGCACAGGGTTGTTCTGTGCGCTGCTGTTTCTGGGCTGAAGGCAAACCGAGTGTTGAAAACAATGCAAAGTGTCCACTGCATCCACTGTCTTTTCATGTACTTTTCATACAATCTTTCTTTTTTTTGCACTTGTTCCGTTCCTGGTGAACTCCACTATCACTCCCGTCACTGTTCTGGCCCAATTGTCAGCATTTGACAGACCCACAGCGTCATACATATCGAGCAATGTTTGCAGTGGTTGAAAACCCCTCTCTGTAGACAAATACGTCTGCAAACGGACACAACCATGGTAGCATAGATTAACCATTAGACAGTCACAGAGTGACATTACATTTTTACCACAGCACTATAACACTTATAGATGTTAACACTTGGCAGCATAGTAAATGCATAACGAAGATCTGCTATAAAGCTCCTTTTTACTTAATAACAGCATTAAAGTGATTAAAACAAAACAAAATAAAAAACAGCAACAACTCCAAAATAGCAAAATATTTTCATCAGTGTTTGCTCAGTCTGATATCAAAAAGCCATCCCAAGCTTCCACAATCAGCACACAATGTTTATCTGACCATTTTTCTAACTAGTCCACACTGCGAGCATCTGTATCCAAGCGTCCCAGGTTAATCCAATGTTTATCTGATTATTGACTGTAAAGCTAAGGCTCTGCATCTTGACCCACCAAAACAAAGGCTTAAACACAACAGCTCCCACACTTTGCCAGATTGGACAACAGCATTACCCATGACTATGTGACATTCCTTGAAATAAGTCAGCTTCTTGTTCAGAGAGTTATTACATTTTATTTATATTACCCCATTTAAAACCAAAGTGCTTTACAATAAAAAAAGGACTGAAAAATGAACTCCCTGCACACATAATTACACTACATGCATTAAACAACAACTGTCCTTCATCAGAGTGGCTGTGGCTAAGGAGGTAGTGCAGATCATCTACTAATCTGAAGGTTGGTGGTTCAATTGCTGGCTGCTCCAGTCTGCATGCCAAAGTATCCTTGGGCAAGAATGAATGAAATAAAGGACTTAGATGTAAGGGGGGGAAAGTGCTTGTATGATGTATGCATGTGTGTGTGAATGGATGAATGCAAATGTGTTGTAGAAAAGTGCTACATAAGAACAAGTCCATCCACAGTTTTAGAGGTTAACAGTTGCCAAAAATGATTGACAAAAATGTCATGTATGTGAAGAAGTGTCTCTCTCTCTGAAACTCCTTTATGACTGGTTCTATTAAACACAATGATATTGCCTTTAATATTGCCACAGTACCCCATTGCTTTGAGGCAGCAATGGTAATCACTGCAAACTGTGCTGCCTTAGCGTGTGCTGACAATACATTTTGATTTTTAGAAAGTCTACACAAATAAGCTTCCCATTCAACATAATATGAGACCCAATAAGAAATATCATTTATATTTAGATATAGTATATGAATGCCATTAATGTTTCATTTATTTAAAAAAAAAATTAAAAGCCATCTGGTAATAACCATTTTTAGACAGAAAAGGTTTGCATAAAACATCCAAGTAAACAACCAAATCCAATGTGAGTGACAGAATCTGATTATGGGGCAGCCCTAAATTAAAATATACTTTAAAATATCTCTAAATTCAGAAAATGGCCTTTCTGAGTGCTGCCCAATATTGCAGATATTGAAACTGCATTTTACAGCTATGTCAGCTATAAACCCTGCAGAAATAAAATCCCCCCAAGCTCAGAGTATGTGTGTTCCTCAAGTTCAGATCCTCTACCAGAGGTCTGGCAGTTTGAAGGTTTTGTCTAGTATCTTAGTTGTTCCTTGAACTGCACTCTTTTGAACAAAGACTGAGGGCCTGAGGCACTCTTGGAGTAGCGCATCTTGGGAATCCATTTTCTCAGCACCTGTCATACCTTCTGGTATGACAGGTGCTGAGAAGATGCCTCATCCCCGCAGACCTGTTTAGGCAAAGTTCATAAGATTAAACTTTAATCCAAATGAATGAGCTATAAAAAATAAAACCCCAAAAACTCACAACTAAAAAGTTTTTATGAAGGGGGAAACTATCCATACAGACCAATTTTTTACTTTGAACCAGGCTGTAAACATGACTTTTAATGTTGTTCATTTGGGCATGTTAGCACAGAATTGACTCATACCTGGAGAAAGCTTCAAGTGGCTATTCCAGGAACTGCTGTTTGTTGTACTTCATTGCTCAAACTGAAAGTTATCACCTGGTACAAAGTTTGTAAGATATCTAAAATTTATGGTTCAGTGGGGGCAAACGCACAAGAGCACGTCTTCCGTGAGCAAAAACACCGACTGTTGAATTGAATGTGTGTTTGTCATTCAGGCAACACTATTCAGGCAACTTTGTCACCTAAATTCCAGTATTTCCAGTAGTGATAAGGTGTCTGCAGTGAATTGTCACAGTGCAACATGCCAGGAAGGACAGCTGTGAACAATGTTGTGACTTGATGCTCATGTGTGAAAACCTTTTATAGCAAGCACAAACTTAAGTATTAAAAAACACAAACATGCAGCGACAGTGTATATCTGAGTAACCTTCCCACACTATTAAGTTTTGGAACAGGAACTTTATCTGTCACCACTGACAACAATTTGATGGACTCAGGTCCACAGAAAGTAGGTGCAAGGTCACTCAGAGTGACCTACAGAGAGAGTATCAGTGAACAACTTTAAGGTCACTGTCTTTCATGTTATCTCTGTACAGAGATTTCTGTTCCCTCATTTTAGTATTACTGACATTGTCTTCTCCACAGCAATACACAGGGAGCTGCTCTGGCTGCTCTACACCAAATCTGTGGAGAAACTTTGTCCCATCAGTCATTCCATGGAAAACAAGCTTCATACTCCACCAAAAAAGTGCCTTTTAAAAAATTTGTCATGAAAAAAAATGTCTGCTTATATTTGCTGCTAGTTAGAGGAGACAAATCTCCAAAGTGAGATGATAAAAATTACTTAGCATTATTAAACTTGAGAAACATTGAAACTATAATAAATAAATAGCAATACAAAAATAGAAAATAACTATGCCATCAAATCTGCCACAAACAATAATAATAAAGATCCATACAAGGTACATTTTAGAAATTAACATCAAACTGATATTTGCTTTAATTGACTTATTTTATTTTTCAGCTTTTCTTATGTATTTAGTAGTTATCATTTATGAACTTATGAACTTATTTTCCATTCGTACTCACCACCATCCTTTATACAAATTAAGTTGGTATCCTTGAAAAACTGTATATATATGTTTATTAATATAAATTAGGTAATCTCCACCTACCTAGCCACTTGGTTGGTTTTACATGCATGTATGAGTATGCACCTGAAGGCAGTTTCATATTTTAAGCAAATATAATTTCAGAAATGACAGCAACATTAAACAGAAACTTAAAGATATTCTGTACCTGGTGCACACTTTTTGGATTCTCCAGCCATGCGTAGTACATTTCCTCCACATAGTTACAGCTGGTGCCATTAAGAAAGGATTCAGTGGTTAGAGGTGCATTTAGGTGCCTCACGGGCTGAAACGTCCTTAAGCCCCCTTCGACTGCCAGGCGTGTTGATTGACTCTGGGCCATCTTTACAGCTGTTAAAGGCCAAAGCCTTACAATTGTAGTTCTTAAGCAGTGCATGGCTGCAGGTCAGCCACGGTTCCTCTCTCCTCCCTCCTTTGTTAGAAGAAAAGTCCTGCTGCAGCACTCTCCTGGACAAGGAGACCCTCCAGGCTAATCAACAGCTGCCCCTCTTCCCTCCTTCTGGCTAGCTGAGTGGAAGACAATGGTTTATCTGCAGACCCTGCTCCGTCTCCTGACTGTCCAATGGATCCTGCTGAGTCCAAATATAGATACTGTGTTTTATTAGAGCAACTTGTGAGCAAACCCAATAAAGCTGTCTCTATTCTATGTTTTTGTTAGTGGAAAAATACATGGTAAGGCCAAAAAAAAAGTATTTTAAGTGCTCAGTTAGAGTAGGAAAGTGCTATACAACTACCAGTCCATTTACCAAAACAATGTGTTATTCAGTTCTTGAGACTTTCCTAGCCCGTATGTGAATGAAGGGTTAATGGTAAATTAAGGCATGCTGAAATTAACTGCAACATGTTGCCACATGCAGATGGAGACGTTACTTAAAAATGTGAAGTTTTTCAAGTCACACATAAATTTGCACATCAGACACAGAGAACATACGAGGTGGCTGTAGGTTATTTTGTTTTGTTTTTTAAACCAGATATGCCGAGCAGTGGGTGAGTGTGAAACCCCCATTCAGTGGATAACAACTTCCTTGCCTAATTAGCTTACCCACAAGTCTTTAAATTACCAAAATGGGATCATTTCCATGTTTTATTCATTATCAATTATTCATTATGAATAAAGCCTTTATACGCATCAGTTTACTTAAGCCACAGAGCAAAGGAGCTGAGGGATATTTTCCCAAAGACTTTCATAAAACCAGAAGTAAAATAAAGCTCAATGATACTAGACATTAGATAATTAGTTTTACTAAGCAGCAACCAAGTTTAAATTTAAGCCTTATCATTTAGCATTTATATTCAACATTTAGATTTAGATGTTATATTTAAATTGTATACTTTACATACTGGAGGAACATTAAATGCTATTCACCCACTATATACATACTATTAATTGTAGGCCTAAAGTGTTTAATAACTGTGGCAAACTATTGCAATTAATTTGAGCAAAGAACAAAACAAATCAGAAATAAAAGCTTGCCCTTTTTAAAATATCTCAATAGTTCCGAAAACCTGTACTTTGTACTATTAGCAAACGTTACTGGAAAAGAGAAAGTATGGGTTATGGAATATTTGTTGCCATCATTTTGAGCATTTTGTGGCGCTCTAATTGAATATTTCTATGACAGCAGCAGAGAAACCCGTGACGTAGACTGCGCAGAGGAATTTAGTTAATAAACCCACACAACAAACTCTTGTTGGAGGGATTATTCATTTATGGTCTGCGTGTTTCGCGTGGAATTTGTCGTTGATAGAAAAAGAATACTGACAGACTATAAATCGAAATTTTAAAAAGAGATGAAATTCCCTGGGGAACAGTATACAGCCTAAATTACAGACCACCACCAGAGTAGTAACCTTAAAGTTGCCATAAAACGCACCCAAACACAAACCAACCCCGCAATGTGCGTTCGTGCCTTTTGTTAAACCGCATCGTCACTTTTGGGACTCCCTCGAAGCTTTCATTTAGTTCAAAGTAAACGTATCTGTGTCAAAAATGAACCAGCAGCTAAATGCTTTAAGATAAGCATTAAATTTGTATCGACTTTCTAACCTTTTCCGCGGTAGCTTTGTCAGCCTCCTGGGCTGCAAAGAAGAAGCAAAGTCAGCAGGACTCCGTCCGGAGCGCAGCAGCACGAGCACCTTGTGTGCGCGCTCGGGCGGTTCAGTCACTTCAGCGCTGAACGGCGTCACGCCGGCGGTGACGTCAGCACAAGGGAAACATTCTTGTCATTCTCAGGCGCACTGAACACCTGGTTAACTTTACCTGTTCAACTCAAATACCATGAATGTTTGACATATGGCAAATATCTATTTATAAACAGATCTGGAATGTGACTTATTCAAATTCCAGGAACAATTTATTGTGCAGCTTTTTAATAGAAATGTGGAATTTTTTTGTTTGCAAGGGACAGTTATAATATGAATAGCCCCTTCACATAAAATCATAATTTTATCAAGCAGGTAACTTGATTTATAACATAATGAAAGTTAAAAAAAAATTCTTGTTGCATCCTCCAAGGATTTCCAAGTATCCAAGTATTTTAATCTATAGGGTTATGTTTAAAAATGATTAAGGAAGCCGCACACCTATAAAATCTTTTGTATGACAGAGAAAAGAACAAAAGCACAACATGTGAAAAAAGTGACCAAGGTGTTCTCGGGCCAGCTGAGAGACATAATCTCCCAGGGTGTTCTGGGTCTACACCAGGGCCTTCTCCTGGTAGGACATGGCCAGAACACCTCACCCAAGAGGTGCCCAGGAGGCATCCTTGTCAGACGCCTCATCTGCTTCAACTGGCTCTTTTTTGATGTGGAGGACTGGTAGCTATATTTCGAGTTCCACTTGAATGACTGCAGTCTTCACTCTGTCTCAGGAGAGGCCAGGCACCCTTTGAAGAAGCTCATTTGCGCCACTTGTATCCAGACTTTTGTTCTTTCTGTTACTAACCAAATTTAGAGGTGCTAATTCTCATACCTGCCACTTCACATTTGGCTGCGAACCACTCCATTGTGAGCTGAAGACCACCAACTAATGAAGCCAATAGCAATACATCATCCACAAAATGCAAAGATGAAATTCTGAGTCCACTTGGCTACACCTATAAATTCTGTCCATAACTATTCCGAACAGATAAAGGTGCAGTCTGTTCGGAATGGTGGGATCCAACACCCACTGAAAACAAGTCCAACTTTTTGCCAGACCTAGACCTCGCTGTAGTATACCCTGAGGGACGCGGTCAAATGCCTTCTCCGGGTCCACAAAACACATCTGTCTAGCATCCTGCCTCACCACCTGAGCCACATCACCACCAGGTAATGATCAGTTGAAACCTCAGCTCCTCTCCTCACCCAGTGTCCAGAAAAATTGGCGCAGATCTGATGATACTATTACAAAATCGATCATCAACCTGCCACGTGCACTTATGAATATCTTTATTTTCAAACATAGCGTTTTTTTATGGACAAACTGTGGTTTGCATAAAAATCCAATAACAGAACACCACTCGGGTTCAGATCAGGTAGACTGTTCCTCCCAGTCATGCTCCTACAGGTCTCATTGTCATTGCCCAGTAGGAGTCTCCCAGTAATATGACATAGTCACGGGACAGACCACCCTTGAGTACCCCACCCAGTGACTCCAAGAAGGTTGGTAGTCTGAAGTGCCATTCATGCATGAGCGCAAACAACCAGTCAGCACCCACCTCCTGGCCCAAAAGCACAGGGAAGCAACCCTCTCATCCACTGGCAAAAACTCCAACATACAGGTATGTAAAAAATGAAAATAAAACGTAAAATACAAATTATGGGGAAAGCAATCAATAAAAAGTCTTGTTTTTAAAGCAGATAAAATGTCACCACTGATCAAAATTGCACAAGAGTATACATACAATCACTAAAGTGATGATGCAAACTCTAAACAAAAAAGAGATGTTTATAAAAGTTATGGGTTGCTGTAAAAGTCTGAGACCACCTTGTGAGATCTGAGGATGTATTTAAAAGCTGTCAGTGTGTCTGATTTCACACAGGAGGAGAAAAGCATGCTTTGCTTTCAGTCTGGTTGGTGGAAAAGTGGAGTTTCCAATTAGCATCTTCTTCCATGGCAAAAAATATACCTGTATTATAATCCCAAAATTATTAATTCCTTTGTATCGCTGTATATAATCAAAGTATTTCAAAGTAGTCCTTAACTAAAAAGCGTCACTATTATCCTTCAGCTTTGTTCCCAGACAGGCTCCAGGAGCTCTGCACCCTGCTGGCCGTAACTGTGATGTTAATGTGTTAATGTAATTGGTATTTTGGCAACACAGCTGTATTTGTGATGCTAATGAGGTCTTTGCAACACTAAAGGCAAAAACTAAGGAGACAATAAAATAAAGACATTCACACATATACTTGAAGGTGGTGGTGTCACACATTTCCAGCCACTTTATTTCTGCAAGTTTGAAGCTCACAGCACAAAGTATCAATACCACGCCAAAAAACAAAAAATCTGCATCCAAAACATAATAAATGTATTTACACTACTTCTCAAACACTAATGGCTACGCCAAAAAAACTTTTAGCATTTTTGTTTTTATGAGAACTTTATTTCATCAATGTGGCATGGTGGTTAGCACTGTTGTCTCACAACAAGAAGGTCCATCCATCAAATGGCCAGGGAGTTCTGTGGGCAGTTTGCATGCTCTCCCAGTGTCTGTGGGTTTTTCACAGGTTCTCCAACTTTCTCACACAACTGAATGACATGCAGTTAGTGGGGTGACGTTAACTGGTGATTCTCAGAATTTACCATTAGGTGTGAATGGTTGTCTGTCTTGCTGTGTTAGCCCTGAGACAGACTGGATACCTGTCCAGTTCCATGTCTCTTGCCCTATGGCAGCTGGGATAGGCTCTGTATTAATTCTTGCGTTGTTTGGATCAGGAAGGGCCTGATTAACAAACATTTCACACACAAATAAGTCATTTATTACTATTTTTGTACCTGAATTTGTTTGTACTCTAAGGACAATTTTAAAAGTCCCTGCTGTCTTTGAAAATTTAAACTGAATACTAATACTAATACTAATACTAATACTAATACTAATACTAATACTAATACTACAACTACTGAAAATTATTATGATTTCTTTTTAGCCATTATTTATGGTTTTCCAAAACACCATAAGCCACAAAACTGATTTCATTAGAATTAAATAAATACAAATAGATCACGTGACTGTGGAGGCCAGGTCATCTGGTCATCCATCACCCTCTTTCTTGGTCTAACAGCCCTTACACAGCCTGGAGGTGTGTTTGGTGGCATCGTCCTGTTGCAAAACAAATGATGGGCCCACTAAACACAAACTAGATGGGATGGCATGTCGCTGCAGGATGCTGTGGAAGCCATGCTGGTTAAGTTGCCAACAGTGTCACCAGCAAAGACCATCCGTCCTATCACTTCGTCCTTGATCTTGGTCTTTTTTTCCTGGGGCGGCCCTGATGAGACTTCAAATGTCAGACGGTCAAGCAGCTGCTGGCCAATCAACCAACCAGCCAACCACAGTGATGGCTGACAAGGAGCAGAAAACCACAGTTCTAATAGATGTGGTAATCCTAGAAAGCAGAGAAGTACCCGGAGCTGAACAACTGGAGCAGATGAAGAAGGTACAGTTCAAAGTGGTCCCAATGGTAAAATGAGTATTAGAAGTTGTAACCCCCAAACCGGAAGAGTTGCTCCAGAAGATTCCAGGACTTTAAGGACTTTAGGGCCAGACTTAAAATGTTAAACAGATTTAATTGTATTTTTACTGCATTATGCAATCTTTTTCTACTAGATTTCATTGAGTAAACATACTCTGAGCTTTCCTTTAACCACTGAGGTGGTTCAACTGTTCCTATTGACCCTGCAAACGTTGCCTTCTTATTAACACTTGCTGGATTATTCTGGTTAATACATAATGCATTGCTGTTCATAGTAAATAATGAGAACTTATTTATTCCATTCATGTTGAAGCACTGAACACAGAAAGAAATCTGGGTTCTTTCTGCGGTTGTGAGTCGAGATAAGACAGAGGAGCAGAGTGGACGCTGAATGTTCAGTTTATTGGTTCACACACTGATTACATCTGATCACATTTTAATATGGATTATCATCATCATATAATAAATACAAAAAATACATGATAAAAGCTTTGTTTCACATATAGTCATGATCATCATCAGTCATGTCCTAATTGCTCACCTGAACACAAGAGAAGAAATGACGAAGGTCTTTAAAGACAAAAATTAAATAGCCTTTTGAGTTGAAGCCTCAGCTTAACACCCAGGCCAAAACCTCATTATTGTAAGAAGGCATAGCTTTCAAAGAGGACACTAACTCTAAGTAACCAGTAATCCAATTAAAGTACTGACAGATTTGGCTTGAAGAGGAAGCAAAATTTATGGTTTTATCCTAATGCCTTAACTGGGGGGGGGGGGGGGGGGTCCCCTTTACAAA
>VUQK01004640.1:1157-14972 GCA_015106715.1 Bujurquina vittata | reverse complement strand
CCATGAATGTCGCCTGCTCTGGCCCCCGGAAGACATTTGACTATGGTCGCTGGTGTCGCTAGCTTCACGTTTCTCAAAACAGAATCGCCAATAACCAGAGTTTGCTCCTCGGCAAACTCTGGTTTACTATGGATAATGTTGAATTTTAGCCACATTGCTGGAGTCGTTTCATCCCTCTGCTAGCGTTAAAGTGACAGACTGATTATATTACAGGTGAATATCACTTCAGCCACACCAGGATTAAAGTGACCCCCCACCCCCACCCCCCACCCCCTTTTTTTTGTTTTAAAGAAACTTTTTATCTCTATCCATCCATCCATCCACTTCTGCTTCAGGGTTGCAGGGGGGCTGGAGCCTATCCCAGCTGACCATCCACATTTCAAAAATTGACAGTTTGACGATGAAGCTATTGGCTTTTGAAACCACTCCAAGTGTGTGTATACAGTACATGGCTAAATGTAAGTCACGAAATGAAAGCTGAGTCATATAAGCACTACTGCATTCTCACTGTGTGTGCACTCATACAAGTATTCATGTGTATACTCCAATACTACTTTGAAGTATTGGAGTATTATGGAGGAGGTGTGTCTGAGGTCCACTGCGGGCTCTTAGTTGATGAATGGAGTAGCTGTGGGGGGTGGGGGGTAAGGATAAAGTATGGTCCCTGTCCTAAATGTTCTCTTTTAGGTCTGTCCAAGAATAATGGACCTGCAGATGTCGTGTATAACCGTGTATAACCGTGTGGATGTACATTTTGCAGTAAAATTCTGACACCTGCATAATACTAGATTTACAGTATATGAGTGAATCCGTTGTCCTGGTTGCCAGAGGGTTCGCAGCACAACTTAGTGAATTCACAGCCAATCAAAAAATGTCTCTTTTTTTTTTTTTACTCTCATTTTGCTTGAAATACAAGATAACAACAAATCAGTGCTCAAACTGCTTTAGAAAACCCATGTTACAACTGTATGATTTTAGGCATCTGTCCTGCATAAGTAGTGTGGGAAATATTCAAGTTGAATTAAAATGAAGAATTTTCTTGTCCTGCATACACTAGTGGAGGTTCTGCCATTTGTTTCCACCTAAAAACACCTCTGCCAATTCATATAGTCTACACAAGTGTTGGCGCCTGTATCATCAGTGGTTTTCTAAGTCAAAATAACTGTGCAATTTTCCACGCTCTTCCAGGGTGACTATGAGCGTCCATCACGTGATGACAGTCCCCAGGTTGGTGACACGTACCCCCGAGGGCCTCTTAAGCTACCTCAGAGCCACACGAAGCCGCCTGGCTACCCCTCAATGCACCTGCCGTACCCCCCTATCTTTCACCATTACAAACCCTCGCCTTACCATCATCCTCCCTCCCAGCCCAGTCCACCATACACCCCGCAGGTATGGTATGTTCACTAACTTCACAAATTAAAACTTCAGTTGATTCCGTTTTAGTCAATCTGATGTGATTTGAAAGGGATTTTTGCACATTAAACCTCCACTGGTGAATATTTCATCTGAGAAGAATCAAGCATTCGTGAACGGGCAGAAAACTTTCCAGACATGTTGACATCTAAGAGTTTTAGAGATACATGAATGTGCTTTTCACAGAACAGCAATGCTTGTCATACAGATCAGGATACTGTGTAAATTTGAAAAGCTATGTAAGATCACTTTTCAACCACAATCATCTTAAAACTCCATCTAAAAGCAAAGTAGCTCGTTTCCAAATCCATTATTTAGGATCATTATGTACATAATATATGCTATTTCTCTGTCTCTCGATCTCTCTCTTTTCCATCCAGGGGGCCTACTCACAGCCTTCATCACCTTACGTCCCCCCAGGGGCTTATCCACCTCCTTCCTGGGGGTCGAGCTCTGACACTCAGCCCTCCAGAGTCTCTCATGAGCAGTTCAGAGCAGCACTTCAACTGGTGGTTAACCCAGGTGACACACACTTGAAATAAAAGTAGAACTGAAATGACATTGAGGCATGTGAAAACTTATAAACTTCAGCGGTGTCAATAACCCTGCCTTACAGCATCATTCTTGTGAACACAATATCTCTCAGTGGACTCGAGGATGGACTGGATACATTTTTTGTTGTGCAGGGGCAAAGATCCACTGCAACCTCATGTCCGTCCTAGCTAAGTGCAAACAGCAATACTGTTTGCTGTTTCACTTGCAGCATTGCAATCTATTGCAATGCTGTTGCATTAAAATAAGTCTGTCTATTGTGTCCACCTTCAGGCGACCCTCGGGAATACCTGGACAGCTTTATCAAGATTGGCGAGGGCTCCACAGGTATTGTATGCATTGCCACCGAGAAGCACAGTGGCAAGCAGGTGGCAGTAAAGAAGATGGACCTCAGAAAACAGCAGAGAAGAGAGCTGCTTTTTAACGAGGTATCAAAGGATGGACGTAACAATTAGCTTAGGAACCGTCATGTTCAAAGCACTATATTAGACTGTTGTTGTTAGCTTATACTATAATCCAAGTACAGTAGATTTGATGTTGTACAGTATGTTTGAGTGAATTAATTAGGACCATATTAATTCATTAGGACCAGAGGTCTAACATATGTTACAGATTGTTGATACACTAAAAAAGCAGCAGACATGAAACTATTTTAATTGGCTTCATATAAATGCCGTTTTATGCTAATTAACAAACAAGCAACAAGAGTTCAGTTTGCCCGAATTTCCCTGACATACATCCACAGCAGTTAAACCACTTAACACATTTTTGCATCTGTAATTGCATTTATTTACTAAATTGAAGACGTGTTTACACTGGAAACCTTAGGCAAGAAATTTATTTGTGACTGCTTATATTCATGATATCCTGACAAATAGCACATGCGCTGCATTTCATTTGCACTTGCACAGACAAAGTGCGTGAATTTAAATGTGAATTCAAACAAGAATGTGACGCTTGGATTACATTTTTTTTTTTTTTTTTGCGCACTGATTCTATTGTATTTTTGGCTTTCTGTATATATGCAAGTGTGTGTGAGTGGGAGAGGGACGGGCAGAGAGCGTGAGTGTATGTAAGCACGAGTGTGAGATGTGAAGCAGCGGGTGTTCAGTAGGAAAGTAATTTGTTTTGTGTAATCCTATTAATTTGAATGTAATCCTTTTATGGTTAAGCCCCCAGAACATGTTCACATTAGACAAAGGGGAGTTGAATTAATAAAAAATTAAATTACATGAATAGATTTAATGAATCGCTGAAATTGTAGATGATTTTTGTAGCATATTTAACATACATTCTTAAATGTGGTATTGAATTTAGGAATTTATAATAATAATTGTGCTATTTCTTAGTGCCTCATAACCACTTTAAAAGTGAGAACCCTTTTTGAGGATCAAAGAATGATTTTTGTTTCATAATAACATACTAACAGCATACTACACCATTTCTTCATCTATTCCATATCATATCCATATCATATCCATATCAGTTTTGATCTGTATGGCTGTATGACTCCTCTAAAAACACGTCATCATGCACATATGATATTTCCACCTTTCTCTCTCTCTCTCTCTCTCTGTTGTAGGTGGTAATCATGAGGGACTACCATCATGAAAATGTTGTGGACATGTACAATAGTTACCTGGTGGGAGACGAGCTTTGGGTCGTCATGGAGTTCCTGGAGGGCGGGGCACTCACTGACATTGTGACTCACACCAGGTAAACCAGTCGATATATAAATGCTGAGGTAAACCATGAAACTGTGTCATATGACGCTTGGAGGATGTGGGATCTTGTAAAACTACAAGAAAATTATAAAAGCGCATTTTGAAAACGGGATAAATATTTTGTTCAATTAGTTAGAACAACTTGAGATCGTAATCTTCTTTACAAGAGAGCCGTGGGCAATGAAGCAGCCACACAAGCTCATAATATATTAACAGTGTAACATAAAGTGCAGCATATTCAGTAAGTTATATACTGTTCAGCTGGTTCTCCAATCTCATTGTACATCCTGTATAGTGACAATAAAGGCATTCTATTCTATTCTATTCTATTAACACAAATATACAATCAGCCAATCACATGGCCGCAAGTAGACTTGGCAAAGATGACCTGCCGAAGTTCAAACTGAGCATCAGAATGAGAAAGAAAGATGATTTGGCATGCTGTTAGTGCCAGACAGGCTGGTCTGAGTATTTATGAACTGCTGATCTACTGTAATTCTCCCACACAACTATCTCCAGGTCTTAAAGAGAATGGTACAAAAGAAAGAGAGCGAGAGAAAATATCCTTCCTGATGCCAGAGATCCTGCAATGCCATGTCACAAACTCAAATAACCTTAAACTGGTTTCCGAGTTCCCTGTACTCACATGGCCTCCACTGACACCAGTAGAGCAACTTCGGGATGTGGTGGAACTGGAAAGTTCCATCATGGATGTGCAGCTGACAAATCTGCAGCAATTGTGTGATGTTATCATGTCAATATTGTCCAAAATCTCTGATCAATGTTTCCAGCACCTTGTTGAATCTATGCCATGAACAGCTAAGGCGGTTCTGAAGATCTGTCAAGAAAAACAGCCACATGCTTCTTCCGCCACATTCTTTATGATGCCTTTAAATTCATCAGTGCATAAAGGCTTGTTTAAGCTTCAATTTCCAAGTCACATATTAGGAAAAATGTAGTTCTACAGGTGTGTAAAAGACCAGGGTACATTAAAAACAAACAATAAAACACTGGAACAACAATCAGTTTCCATTCTCTGTTAAGTAGCTACTCAAGCTTTGATGGAACTGGTACGCAGATTTTGCTCCCTTCTGGCAGAGCCAGGTGTATGGTTTCCCCTGCTTGACGTGTATTACTCAAACCTAGGTCATTGGGGAGGGTAGTGATGGTGATAAAGGAAGTGATCAGGTGGTGTTGACATCAAGTCGATTTGAATGGTAACTAGCAAGCAATGGTGTGCTATTAAAATTCCATCTTTTTATTTACTTTGTTGTACACACACACACACAGGGAGGTGGATCGTTTTGCATGCCAACCAGGAAGACTGGCTGACGCTCTGATAGTTTCATCATTCTCCAACTTTTCCAAATTGTTTCTGTGTTATTGAGTTGTGTTTCTAAGCTGCTGCCTCATTGTTTTAAGCTTACTTTGTGCTTGGTGTTTAATTACAGTCATTTGCGTGGAGTGTCAGCATTAGCGCTGCGCGGTGTCGGATGCTAATAACACGCTTTGGCGAGGCTGAGCACTGCTGCTGCTGTGAAGTATTTTGAACAGTCTCCCACACAGATGTTTTTTTTTGTGTGTGTGTGTGTGTGTTTGTGAGAGAAAGAGAAAGTTTCACTATGTGTGCTTTTAAAAGTACTAATGGAAAGCTCATTAAACAGGATTTTGACACTTGAAATAAGGCATATAAGTGTGCTTTATTTCTCTTTCTGGTAATGTCTCACATACCACCCAGTTTGTTGAATTTTAAGTAGAAGTGCTTGTCTGCACCCCCCCCCCCCCAAAAAAAAGATTGGAATGTAACTTAATAGGTGTCCTTAGACAATGTTAGTCCATTAGTAAGCAGGGGGTTTAAAATCAGTGAGAAAATAGCATACAGTAGGAGAGCTTGAGCAGTATATTTTCTTCATCAGTAATTTCTGCCATATTTGTCCAGGTGAAAGCCTGCTGCTATTTCTGTTAAGCTTTTTGTTGTGGAAATAACTGCTGCCTGCCTCGCGTTGTGCAAGCCTCATCAGCTTGCTGGCAGCAAACACACAAACAGACACACACACGCACACACTCTCTGAGATTTATGAGCACACACACACAGTTCTAGCTCAGGCAAGTCAGCAGTGAGGGAATGGAGGTCTGCAGAACTATTTCAGTCACGTTCAGATTTCAATTATACTTTTAAAGTTGGGTAATGATCTGCACTTCGCAGGGATTTTTACCCAGCGTAAATGCAAAAGCATATGTGTTCGTGTACGCACCTCTTTGTGTGCATGTGTATGTGTGTGTGTAAAGCCCTCTGTCTGTGCACCTTTGTCTGTGTGTAGGTGCATGTGTAATTCTCCTCCTTTTGACAACCTTTACAGGCTCATTAAAGTTGTTTTTCACTTTGTGAAACAATTTTCTATTTCAGTGATCCTGCATCCGTGTGTGTATGTGCACTCATTTTTTTGTGTGTGTGTGTGAGAGCGTGGGATGAGGGTGCTGTGGGGTAAGGGGAGGCAGTAAGAGGTGATTATTTTTGCGTGCACATCTCCATCCCAATCGCTCTGAGTTAGCCAGTTGTTTTTCCATTAGCAAAAAGCTAATTTATCTCTTGTGATTGTAAAAGCATACATGTGTGACAATAAAATCTGCTGCAATCTGCAGTGTGTGATTATATATGTTTAATAGAATGAGTATATGGTTAGCCCAGGGGTTGTTTTTTCATAATGCAAGTTTGTGAGTACTCCAGCAGTGGGATGTTTTATACTGGATGATAAAGTGTGCAGAAGAGTTGCAAGCTTGTACGTTCATACTGCAATGCATATACTGTGTATATTCATGAATACATGTGCTGTATTATATGTATCCTTATTCTGTGATTTAAAATTAATGCATCTCTTTCTGCACATGTACTGTACTATTGCAGATTAGACCACACACTCATAAACACACAACATGGCCCAGCCAGCTGGGTCTAGAGACGCTAATGTTCATTGGAGCTGTGAGTTTCTATGTGAGCTCAGTCAGACGAACAGCATCGCCCCCTCTCTCCATATGGGACCCTCCTGCCTGTTCTTAGCTAGAGATGCTGCAGGCTATGGGGGGATATTTTCAAACTGGATTTCTACTCCATATCCTTGGTGCTGGACTGTTACCCCTTCATAATGACACCAGAGTATAAAGCCAGTTTTTTCGCTCAAAGAGCCAAAGCACATTTATTAAAAAGATTAGCGTCAAATTGTGGAATTAAGCAGTTAGCTATGAAAATAAATATAATTTGATTTTAGTTAACAGTGTTTAAATTGAGATATTTTTTAACAACTTTGTGTGTGTGTGTCTCCTTACAGGATGAATGAGGAACAGATTGCTACAGTGTGTCTGTCGGTGTTGAAGGCTCTGTCCTACCTGCACACACAGGGTGTCATCCACCGCGACATTAAGAGCGACTCCATTCTCCTTACCAGCGATGGCAGAGTATGTGCTTCTGCATATTCTATTAATCCACACTCCTCTTGGGATGTTTTCAAACTAGGCACTGCTTAAACAGAAAATTTACAGTACCCCAGGTAATAGTAACCAAAGCTGCTACTCTTTTTTTTACTGGTCATTTCTACAGTATATACACACAGTCTCTCATTCAACACTCACTGACCTCTGTGGGTACTTGTCCTGCCACTTGCCAACAGCCAGTGCCAGAAACCCATCATCATCAATTACCACTCATGCCCTAGTAATTAAATCCTGCCTAATGCCGCCGAACGAGTTGATAAGACATGATTAATTGAAGCTTAATTAACTGCTAATATATGAGATTAGTGTCTTCTGTGAAAGCTCTTGATCACAAGAGGTCAGTGCACTTCTGAATTAATATATTTTATTTTAAATGCCCACTCACCTGCATAATAGAAAGTGGAACCTGGATGTACTGCATGTGTGTGTTTGCAGATCAAGCTATCAGACTTTGGCTTTTGTGCCCAAGTTTCCAAAGAGGTACCCAAGAGGAAGTCCCTCGTGGGCACGCCCTACTGGATGGCACCGGAGGTCATCTCAAGATTACCTTATGGGACTGAGGTGAGGATACAAATTAACGCTGTTTTGCTATGGTGCACAGGAGTATTTCCTGTATGTATGTATGTTTACTATCCTGGCTTCCAGTAGACTGAATGTTTTTGTGTGTATCCAGGTGGATATCTGGTCTTTAGGCATTATGGTAATTGAGATGGTGGATGGAGAGCCCCCTTACTTCAATGAGCCCCCTTTGCAGGCCATGAGAAGAATACGAGACAACCTGCCCCCACGGCTAAAGGAGTCCCATAAGGTGAGAAAGACCTAAAGCTTGTATGTGTCCATATGAAGCTGCAGGTATTAAATAAACTCAGATGAAAGACTTCTACAAACAGCTCTAAGCAACAAACCAAATTTCAGTTCATCAATCCATCCATTCTCTTCCGCTTTTCCCTTTCAGTTCATGTTAATGCTTTTTCTAACCTGGATTATATTTATTGTGAGCCTCATTACTCATTATATAACCTAAGACTGGTTTGTGTATGTGAATGATTTTGTAATAATGAATACACCAGAAATATGAGTCAGTGAACCCCATTAACCACAGGTCACTAGTGAAATTGTGTATTCCGCGACTGGTTGGAGATGGTGGAGATTGTTGGCAGTTGCTAGCGTGAAATTGGTCACAAAGAGATATATGGTACTGCACCAAAAACCTCCCTGAAATTGCTTTGGTTACTAGCAGGTTGCTTTGGTCACCAGTAGTTTGCATGGCAGGTGCTTTACTTGAAAATATTTGCATGCTCTTCACCAAGTGGCAGCAAAACTGTGAAAAGTGCAATGGAAACTGAAATGGAGAATGTTCACCTTCAAAGTAAAAGCTGCACCTTTTGAAATCTGCTGCTCGCAGCAGTACAACCTGTTATCATGGCAGTTCCTGACATAGTCACAACCTTTGTGTTACTGAACTCAGTTTTTTTTGTGTGTAAATGTCCTTCCTCATATTTACCAAAAAAATCAAAAATTACCTGCATTTGGAGGGGTGGTAGATGAGTAAGTCATCTTCACTTTCATGCCAGAGACCCAAGTTGAAGTCATATATGTCACAGCTTTTCACAGATGCTTTGTATAATTTTAAAATACATTGTTATTAAAAATATGTCAATTGGTTAGGTTTCATGATTAAAAACTACTTGGTTACGTTTAGAAAAATGTCATGGTTTGGCTTAAATGAGGAGGTGCTGACTGGTCTCTGGGCTTGTGTGATTGAGGCCAAAATGTTACCAAAGCTGATGAAGAGATCGACATGAGTTTTGTCACTAAAAATGTGAGTGGGAATTTTACGGCTCTACTGTTTTTTAGCTATGTTTTACTCAGCCCTCGCTGATCAGATTTATCTTATGATCTCCAGGTGTCATCGGTGCTGCGCTCCTTCCTGGACCTGATGCTGGTAAGGGAGCCATCCCAGAGAGCCACAGCACAGGAACTCCTCCAGCACCCCTTCCTAAAGCTCTCGGGACCCCCTTCCTGTATCGTTCCCCTCATGAGACACTACCGCCATCGCTGACCTGCTAGCTCAACCCCCAGCCCTCTTCTCCACTAAAAACATTTACATAAACACACTACCAGGGTGGCACTGCCCTCACCCAGCCAAAACACCCCACTGCTTGGTGGCTTGCCACCAGTTTTCACACCTGTAACCGTGAAGTAGATTAGCTAGTGGAATATCTAAGACACACATTAATAAAAAAAAAACACACACACATGACAGAGGGAAAAAAAACAAAACTGAAACCACGAACTGGAGTAGAAGAGGATAATGTGCCAGAGGAACTCTCTAGACATCCAGCAAAATACGTGGACTGCCTCGCCCTGCTGCAGTCTTCTTTTTTTCTTCCTAGACTGTAAGTCTTCAGCTCCATGTGGGCTTGTAGTAGCCATCACGAGCTTCGGAGGGGGTGTGGTAACATGCAAGGACCCAAAGCGACCGCCCCCTGCTCCAGACCCGAGCAGCAGAGGGCAGAGCAATCAGTGTGACGAGAGAGGTTTTCGACTGGTTATGACTGTTACCGCGTCATCAGTCCATCACAAGAAGCGCAGGCTGCTGCTCAGCTGCTCAGAGACGAGCTCTCTCGCATCTCTTCTCACACACTAACATTGAAAATGTATTTTAGAGAAGCCTGTAAGTTTTTCTGTACAGTTTTGATAACTTGCAGTATTTTATCGTGTCGTAACCATTGTGATATGAGCAGTATTAAATAGAGTTTCTGCAGAGATCTTTCCTACTGTTTATAATCCAGTTTTTGCTTAAAGATATAAGAGATATCCCAAATAAACCCACCTTACAACCTGTTACACAAAAAAATACTAAATATATTTATTATCTTACATTTGTAGACAGAACTTCCATTAAATGTTGGGAAAAAAAGGTAATGTCAGAATTTTGTATGACATTTTAAAGTATTTATTTATTTATTGGAATTGAAGGTATATTTTTTTGGTAGTGTGGCCTTTTTTGTTTTCTTTTATTTTTCTTGGGTTTTGATTTCGATTTCTAAGAGCGCATTGGCAGTCGGTTTAGCATCCAAGCAATACCCTAAATCTGCTGTATTTCTGAATCCATGACACCCTGTATTTATGATACTGTAACAACATCATGCATTTAAATGTAGCACAGATTGCGTGGATTTGAGAAAGGACAAAAAAAAAGACTCCACACAGACCTGTTTTCTTTTACATTAACAGTCTCACTGTGTTTCTCTTAATGCTAAAGAGGCGCCTGTCCGAGACGCCTCCCTACCGCACAGAGTTTAGGATGCTGATAAAAGGTTTTCTGCTCACATCCTCCCTGTCATCATCTCACTCCTTATCCCACCTCAGTCAGACACACACTCGCTATCACTGGAGGTTTGCTGCCATTCTCATCTCTAGTTTGGACCAGGCGAACAGTGTTATCCTCCTCCCTGTTTTTACCCATCATTCACTGTGATATGTAAATATGACTGTGCGTACGTGAGCGTGTGCGTCTGTGTATGTCAAAGAGCAAAAGAGGTGGAGCGTGTTTATCTCTCTACAGCATCTGAAAGTGTGCACGTGTGTGTGTGTTTGTGTGTGTGCTGCTGCTGGCTAAGCCTTGACAGTGTGTCAAGATTTGAGTGAGTAAACACTTATCTGTGGTGTTGGCTTGTATAGTGATATTGCATGTTTGTTATCAGTGAAGCTGGTTTCAATTAAAAAAAAAAACACCCATAAAAACATTAAGATGTGTTGCATGGATTTTTCCTTCATCACCTTATTATGCAGTCTTCTCCTTTTTTTTTAAGCAGCACACCGTCAGAATATCCTAAGGAGGTCTTTTCAATCATCAACAGTTTATTTTCTCTTTGTTGTTTGGGTTCTCATTTCCAACTATTTCACCTGTACTTCACCTCCGAACACAGAAGTAAAAGAAAAAAGGCACATCCATGGATCGGTGTTGCCATAATATATTAGGTTATTTCTCGTACTTCCCTCTAAGCCATTTCCCTCTGAAACACTATAATGGGATATTGATTTAGCTCGGACAGAGAATGGAGCTTCTTTCTCACAGGAAGATCGACAATGGTCTAGTAAATAAAAACACATCTACTGGGGCCATTGAGAGGATCGGTGAGGATGACACCGGCGCTTGTAGAGTCAGTGTTTGAGTTAGTAGAAAAGCCTGTAATATAACACAGTGCCATGTATTTGTACACGCACATCAGTTCCAGACAGGTAACTCCCAACTGTGAAATTGTACCTTGAAACTTTGGTGGGTTTTTGTTTTTTCATTTTAACTTTTAACACCCTGGGGAGGTATTTGCAAGAGTCACTGTCGTTAAATGGAATGATTTGTGGTGCACCAATAAAATAGAGGCTACATACTATTTAAAGATGACATAAAAATACCTCACTGCAAGTTTTTAAAATCTGGATGTAAACATTTGAAACACCCTATTGGTGGCACCCATATCTTAGTAGGCTACACATATTTAATCCATCCATCCTGTTGACTAAAACTGTCACCGGATCTGCCAAAGTTCTTAAATCACACACACTGTTCTTATTGTTTTTGTTTTTTTAAATAAAATTAGGATATTTAAAATTTCTCCCTCAAATTATAATTATTTTAGGCATTATTTAAACATTTTTAATAATCATATGAAGGCACAAATGTTTATGTTGAAATCAATAATGTACATGCATCTACCTTTGCAGTTTAGCGCCTGTTATGTGCCTTCCTGGATGCATAAAGGTTTTGATTTAAGCTAATAAGGTCAAGGCCTCAGGTGTAGCGTATGCTGGCTACCTGGTGTTGCTCACAGAAAAGTGAAACTAAAGGGATATGCCAAAATTATGGAATTTTATAGGCCTTTTAATGTGTATGACTGGGCTGTCATTAACCCAGTCACAGTGAAAAGTTGAGAAAGTGACACCCTGCCGAGCTTGAACAGTGAAAGAAAACTCCTGCTGCAAAATGTGGATGAATTTTCCTCCAAAATCAAATAGGACAGTGGCTGCAGCGGCTCTTTTGCTGGGAGCTTGTGAAGCTCAACAGCAGGTGAGATTTTCCCAGTTATTAGCATGCAGCTTTAGGCAGAATGGAGGCAGGACGCTAACTTGTTAGCAGCATCAACAGCTAGTTGAAAATATGTATCTTAAAGTAGGTCTTCCCACTCTGTGTTACCCGTCATGTAGTGGTTGAATTTACAAAGCTTATCTTTGGTTAAACAGAGTAACTTCACTGTGTACTGATGCTCTTTTGTACAGCATGTTGCTAATACTTCACATGGCCGCACCATCATGGCTCCTATTTGTTGACCAATGGGGATTCAAGGTCAGCTGCATACTTTGAGTTTAAATTGAAATAATTGCATATTTTTAAAAGAAGCATTATCAGAATAAGAGTAACTGGCATTTGTTACAATATAGAAAACTCTGTCACGTCACTTATTTTCCAACCATCATTTGAATGTGTGCAGGTCATTTCTTGAACTACCTCAACAAAAATATTTTTTTCATGGGATTTTAGTAAAAGGACATTTGTTTAGGTTACAGAATGTAAAACATACTTTTTGATGCAAGCTAAATTCAACATTTAGTTTAATATAAACAGTGTTGCAGTGTAAATTCTCTGCTTAAGGCAGTAATGTAAGTAATAACCTCATATAAGACAGTTACTGACAATTACTTCTATAGATGCTAACATACTGACAGCAACCCACTGCACTCGTGGTGTCACAGCTTTGTTATTTTAGCATGAAAAAAAGTTTGTACGATTCTAATGAGCCTGAAAGTCAGTATTTGGTATGACCACCTTCATTCTTCAACACTTAGGTAGCGTTCTTGTAATTTCTTTAAGTAGTCTTCAGAAGTAATTCTCCAGGTTTCTTAACGGACATTCATCTTTGGATGTTTGCTGCTTTTTGTTCTGTTTTCTGTCAAGATGATCCCACACTGCTTCAATAATGTTGAGCTCTGGGCTCTGGGGAGTGCTCCACTGTGTGTTTTTCTATCCAGGTTTGCTTTTACTGCACTGACAGTTTGGCATCATTGTAATGCTGAAAACTGAAGCTGTTGCTTGCAAAAAGGCCTTTGGCTGCCAAAAACATTCCTCCAAAAACAATGAGGTGCAGGGACTGGACTGAAAATTAATAAAAAAGCAACCAATGTCCAAAGAAAAACTTTGAAAGACAATTGCTCAAAACCTCTTTAAATGTATATTATGCATTTAGTACCTAACAAAGTCATTAGACCACCTGTCATAAAAGCAAGAAAACACAATATTTCATATATTTGTAAAAAAAAACTTTTTTAAAACTAAGAACTATATAATTATATTATAATCAAGCATAACATTCAACAACTAAAACAAACCCTAACCCTAACTGTAATTTGGCATCGTAATCAAAAAATGATAATGTGCCTTACTATTTTTTCTGCTTATCGAAAATCTGTGGCTGACAACAATAATTATATTATATTATATTATATTATATTATATTATATTATATTATATTATATTATATTATATTATATTATATTATATTATATTTTTATTTAAAATCTTGCACATACTGATGTATTAATTTTTTTTGAAATATAAAAAAATCTTAATATT